>VYZU01029667.1:0-78250 GCA_013401355.1 Ceyx cyanopectus | reverse complement strand
TGCCTGCAATTCTAAACTCCACTGTCTCGTTCTCAGTTGAGATTTGTATTAATGTTGGCCTAAAAGACCTGGAGCTCCTACATCTCCATTGTTGTAGTTTTCATTCCTTAAACATATTTTCCTCAGCAAACACTGGCATCCTTTGTTGTTTATTTCCAAAACTTCTTATTAATTCTTCTCATCTTTTATAGAGTTGGTTTAGATAATTTTTGCATTTCTTAACCTAGGTTGGAACCAGTAAAATACGAATGCTATATCAGTAATAAAAGATGCAAAGAATTTAAACCTGCCTGTCATTTCTTTCAGATCCTTCATTCCCCCAAAGCAATTAACGTAGAGACCCAGTTATTCAGATTGTGAAAGTCTAACACATTTTATCAGATGATATAAAACTAAGGCTAATTCCATTGACCATGATGGACCTCAGTAATTTCACAGCAGGCTGTGAACCTCAGAAAGTCTCCAGAGCTTTGTGGAAATAATGCCTGGGTATAGCTCTGTGTAGATAAGTAGTAAATTAGCCTAGTCCATTTCAATTAGTAGCAGATGTTAGTGATCAAGCTCTGTACCAACCATGGTCTTTGTGACTGAATTTCTTTGCTCACAAAACTTGACACTCTGAATGGCATCCTTATGAGCTATTAATTAACTCAGTTATTTGAAAATGTACAGCATTTGCATATAGATGTTCCATAGCTATCTGATCTGTTGTAACTAGACAGTGGGTTTTCTGTGTTTGTCTTGTGCAGACCTTCCTGAAAAGGTCCCTGGGATTGAAAACTTGCTAGGGAGTTCAATGGGAAGGACTAATGAAATCTCTTTTGCGGCTTTGAGATGTGACATCCCAAAGTTAATACTTCTCTGTCAGGGTGGGTAGCAGAGGTGGTACCAGCTATGTGCTGAGACAATACTGCCTTTGGTGGAGCACTTATGGAGGTCCACTGAAACAGCACCTATAAAATAGTGGGGTTGGAAACACTGCATGTTCTCCTTGTGGGTAAATGCCCCTGTCCTGTCTGTCCCCTTGTAAAAAGTATACCTCTCAGAGCTAATTTCAATGAACCCTGCTCTTTGTAGGTTGTTTTTTTCATTGTGCATCTGTGCTAAATATGATGTTTCCTTAAAGGTAGGTGGGTGGGTAAAGAGCATGTTGAAAGAGGCATTTTCTGCCTATTAGTTTTGATCTATCTTGTTTATTGGCATCTGGACTGTTTATAAATACCAAAATAAAAGAAAGCTTTCCAATTTTAGACAACTGTCCTGGGCCATGAGTGTGGTGTTCAGCCTCCCTCAGAGGAAGTATGAGTTATTTCTGCAGTAAAGAGGGCCAGTAGTCTCTTGTGCTTGATAGAGGGTTGTAATGTAATCATAGACATGTTCTTAATTGAATAAAGTGATTTATGCTTGTCCTCTTTTTTTGGACAGTAAGACCGTCCCCAGAGAAGTCAAAGTGTTTGTGATATGTTTGCCTGTTGTGTTGCAGTGCCACCTCACTTTCCAATGGCTTTAGCTGCCTGCATAGGGTACATCTTCTGTTTGGCAAACTCATGCTTTGGTCAGTTGTGAGGAGAAAGTTCTTCTTCATGGCTGACCAGACCATAAATACCACTAAGAGCTGAGTTTGCCCTGGTGTGATCTGAAGCAGGCAGGGACATGACAAAGCACTGGATGAAGGAAGATGATTAGGTGGCATCCATGTGTCTGAACACATTTCCCACTTTCTGGACAGTACTCTGCATCTTGGCAGGCACTAGAAGCTCTGTACAAAAGATTTCAGGCTGTTCTTTATTCCTTGGCTTAGAGTAGGGTGAGAATAGTATCCCCTCTCTGGATTAGATTGGTTATGAATTTGCAGCCAATGATCAAACCTTACTCTAGGAAATCTGCATTCCCAGTGAAGATGATGTATCAGCTTTTGTAGTGATACAGAGTGTCTTGAAGCCATCAGCACAGCTAGGACTCAGTTATTGAGGTTTTTTTTGTTTGCTTTTTTTTTCAACTGAGTTTGATTGTTTCACTATAAGAACTCTTCAAGAAAACAAGAAATTTCTGCATCTCTTAGTGCCAACATTCCTGGGTTTTATTCCATTAACTGCAGGGACTGTAGATTCTGGTTAAAATAATCTGCCTCTGGAAAGCAGAGTTTACCCTGTTTGTTCTACCTGGAAAGATGCCAATCAGTGCTCTACTTGAGTCAAAATTTAACAAAAGCTGGAAAGTTCCACTGCCTGTTGCTCAACAAGATTGTTTATCAATTTACAGGGAGGCTACGCTGCCTTTTCAAAGTGCTGCTGAAGACCTGCCAGCAGTAGTAACAGAGACTGTGCTCATTGTTTAAATGTCTTACTGGATGTGAGAATGGCAGATTGATGTCTGTTTTCCTTTCATTTTATGATGATCTAATTGCAAGAGATATATCATTCCTCAATATGTCAGGGAAATTTTTTCTCCAGCATCTGGTACTTCTCTGTCTACAAATGGTATCTAAAAATTAATAGGAGATCCAGATTTCATGTAAGAAATATTAGTGGAAACTGTTCCCTGCACCAAGCCCACGGAGACTTCAGCAATAAGTGGCTTTGTCAGTGAACGTATAATTTTTCTTTTTTTTTTTTTTTTTTTTAACATCCTAGAAAATTGCAGGCTTTGGTTATGGTTTGAAGAAATGTGTTCTACAAATGTTGTAGCATCTGTATGCTGCTGTTTTTACTGCAGCTGTGGTACAGGTCATTAATCTGATCTCACGTTGTAAAAATTTCTCCACCCTCTTCATGAGTTTCTTTGTTATCATAACGCTTTCCAATACCTTGGAGCCTAACTCCACTATGCTTCCTTATAATTACCTGGGGAAGAACAATTGCTTTTTTTATCTTTGACATGTTTGAGTCCTGTGGCAGTGCTGCTGAGCATTGTGCTCACTGCATTGCTGCAGCAATCTGCACTTCGAGGAGCTCCGGAGTGTTGGTCCCAGTGCCTGGGGAGTCATCTGGCCAACACACTCTCCTCTCATTCTCATTAGCTGCTCAACAGTAAGAGCTCACAGCATGAGCCTGGATAAGGGAAGTGGCAGCCGTGGATGCTACTGCATCTGATACTTGTTTTCCACCTCTCTAATCACTGTAGGACACCTCTGCACAAGAGTTGTCACCATCCAGTGATGTGCAAAGGGAATGGTTGAGCAAACCACTCCTAAAGGAAGTGACCTGGCAACTTTGCCTGGACTGTGGGGCAGGTTTGCAACAGGCAGCAAGGGGGATGGTCCAGACATTACAAAGCTTATGTGAACAGTGCTGGGAAAACAATGAGATTTTGAAACTTTTGGGAACTTCCCTGTGGGTGGGTTCCAGGTGTTCAGGAAGGAAAAGCTCATGGGAGCATGTCACATGCATGCTCAATGCTTGGTACATTCAATGGGTGTAGTCTGAAGTATTGATTGACACCAAAACCTAAGGTGACTTTCACAAGGTTTTAATGACTGGTAAGAGGATAGTGCTTAATGTTTGCTGACCACTGGGCAACCACTATCACAAGAGAATGTAGCATACAGGAGGAAGGGGATCTGGTTACCTCTCAGCAAAGGACCCAAGACTTTAAGCCAAATGGCATTTTCCAAGGAGAGGATGTGGTTCTTGTCTCCATGGTACATTCTGACTCCTGTTAATGGTATGCTTTCCTTCATTTTTCCAGGGCAGCAGTCTCTGTGGACCTATAGCACTAGGATCTCAAAGAGGGTAGCTGTTGGCCAGGAACCAACATCAGCCTCACAAGATAGCTTTACTCTGCAGACTGGGTCTCAGACAGGGCTGGCCTATGCCACCCCAGCTCATCAGTTTACTTTTGTAGCCCTATTGTCTAAGTCTCCATCAAACAACATCCTTTTCCAAGAATCCCACTAACATGTTTTTCAAGCAGTAAGCCATGTCAAAGCTGTAAGCAGACTGGAAAGTGCTCGGCCAACAAAAGTGCTCTTTTAACAAACAGGCAGAATCAAGCAGTGAGCTTAAGAAATGCTGTCAGAAATTATGTCATCTTCAGCAACCCCAGTCTCTGGTGACGATACGCCTCAGCATCAGGTCCCTCTACAACAGTATCAGAAACTCTATATTAATGCTCCATAGCCATCTATTGATCTTTTGCTCTGTATCATGCACTGCGTCTAATGTAGTTTGCTTTGCAAGAGCTGCATTCTCTGAGTTCTGTGAAAATACTTGCATAAGAGTGGGGAGCATGTGCTGTTTGATGATATGTAGTCATCTTTTTGAAAGAATGAGTATGGCCCCAGTGTAAGTTTAGATTACAATTTTAATGTTGAAAAACTATAGAGGTAACAGAGAGATTATAGCACTTAATACATTTTTTTTCCCATTTTATTTATTTACACACAGAAACTGAAAAACTGCATCGTTTATTTGGCTATGAGCAGCACAAAGTATGGTGATGGTAGCAGAAGCAAAATATTACCAATGACTCACTTCAACAATCTATTGGAGACAAGCTCATATCAAGCATACATCATTCAAACAGTACTGTTTATACTGGATCTGAGTGAGCCTTAACATACCTTGGGACACTAAAAACAAGTTAAAGTTCAAGTCTTGTGGAAAAATACCTTTACAGTTTATATTTTGTTGTCTGCAACACTGAAAACAAAACATACACTTGTATTAATTTGAAAAGCTCTGTAGAAGTGTCAGCATATATCTTTTTTTCCTCAAATTTTTGCTCACGGTGCAAGCAAATGTTATTTCAAGTTTCATTTTGATCAAAGACCATAAAGTAAACATATAATAAAACTCCAATTATTTTTATATTTATTTCTCAACCTCTGTTTTTCAGCAATCTCAACAAAACACATTTCTGTGTTTTACCAGTGAGAAAATCTATGCAAGACTCGTGATGGAGGCGCTCAGGACATATGCAACCCTCTTCTCCCATCATCCTCACCCCTGGACATGCAGGTATCCCACAGCCAAAATGCTGCCTCTGCCTGTTCTCTGGCCAGGGATGCTCTCGTCAGCCTTGGCTGTTTTGGTGGGATGACAGCAGCGTGCCTAGTCTGCGGTGGGGGAACAGCTGCAGGGCTCTGTGGGAAGGGAGCGGGCTAGAAATGGCACGAATTGCTCTGGGTGCTGCCCAGCTCTGGCTTGTAGTACCTTTTTTTTCTGAGCTACAGGCATTTCTGGTGGTTGAAAATGGAAATGCAGAAGTCCTGCCCTGACTTTTGTTTGTACTAGTTGGGTAAATACATGCCTGGATACCACATGGCATAATGCTGGCTCAGACTGCTGCCTGCAGTTTGCTCTGGTTTTTGCAGAAAGCCTTTTCAGCACTTTACTACCACCTGACCTCAGCTGAGGAGGGAAGAGGTACCTGGGTACCAAAGGGTTCTTTTACAAGGGAGATATTTTACCCAGCAGGAAGATTGGATAACTTGCTGTTGAGAAAACAGGGAGTCATGTACTGGAATGAATCCTGGCAATTTTACTGGACCTTTAATTTTTCTTTTTTCTTGTTACATTAGCAATGTAATTATAATTTCAAGTTTAGGATTTTACTTTTGAACTCTTGGTAGAAAGGAAAGGATATACTTTTTGCTAAATCAGAAGCTAAAGTATTTGTGTCTCTATTAAAATTATTCTTAATATGCAGAGCCTATCTCAACACTTGTATATCATAAGGGATAAACAACTGCAAAAATATACAGCATCCTATGTATTTACAATATATATATGTACATAAAAATGAAATTTCCTACAATACAACACAACTGCATAGATTTGTCTTCAGAAACATAGACATGTGTACAATTTGTGAATTCTAGACCTTTCTAGCCCTGTACTTTTTTTTTTTTTCACAGTTTGTTACAGAAATCCTTACATTAGATACAAATAAAACATTCTTTGTGTACTCCATAGGAAATAAGAGTTTTCCTGATGCCAAGGGCTCTGGGGAATTGTTTAAGAAAGCACCTTGGTGCCAGGCAATACAGCCATCTTGTGGAGCTACTGACAGAGCTTAGTACATTCTGCTATGCCTTCCTCCTGCAGGCACTGGGGTGGGACAGAAGGACTGGAGGTGGGAAACCACCACATGGAAAGAGTTTTGTTTCGATTAAGATGCTCTTTAGCCTTAATGTAAGGTTCAAGCAAAGAAACATTCATTTGAAGATACGCTAGAGATACCATTCATTGTTAATCTCAGAGAGAGCTGTGGTGCTTATGCACTTTGAAGGCAGATGTACAGACACAACCCATGTATCATCCAACCTGCACTTGCACTTGTCACCTACTGCAAGTGGAGCACAAGTTGTGGGTTGGTATGTGGCTCAGGAAAGCAGCCCTTGGGAGCAGATGGGCATCCCCATCCCTGACCTTGCAGGGTGAGACCGGCTGTTCTGCCCTGGGCCTGCACATGGGCCGGGCACCACTAAGTCCATGTCAGCCCTACAAAAGGTCTGTGCCAGTGCACAGATTTGACACTGGCCATCTGACCAGAGGCAAGCATCACCCAGAAGGGCCACTGCTCCCAAGATACTATTCTCAAATAACAATTTATTGTATTTTACTTATTAAGCACATTTGCCGTCAGACAGAGAAGGGCAGCCATATTCTGCAACCATAAGGGTGCTTAGAGATCATAGTTATTTTCTTTGCAATGTCCTGTGGAGCAGGAGAGGCAGCAAGACCATCTTTTATTAGGAGCCCCTGCTTCTAATTAGTCCTTCCTTGTCCCTCATTACTCAATTGTTGCTATTAGGCAAATCAGAAATTGAAAGTATTTTGTTGTAGTTATTAGGAGCAATTTTGCATCCAGTCTATGACATTTGCAGTGCTCACAATAGTTATAAACTCTCTATGAAAAGAAAGCATGCTACCACCTACTAAGTAGATACGGTACTCTGGATCCTATTAATTTAACAACAGAGAAACTCCTACAGCATTTCACTGTGCTCTTAAAATCCTAGCTAAAATGTGGGACTCTTACATCGTTGGCTACAAGTTCACTATTCCAAATGAACTGAATAACAGCAGTACATTTTACAGATAGCCTCATACAAATATTGTCATCCATCACTGATGTTGACAGTTACAGCAGGGTCTATTGCATTCTGTTAAGAATGTATAAACCTGATGAGAAAACAAAAAGCACGTTATTTCACGTTTATTACCACAGACATCAATAAACACATGATTCCTTTCCATAAATATCTATAAATATGATGCCAGTAAATCAGTCTAAGCAAATTCCCTCTTTTCTTTTTTTTTTTCTTTTTTTTTTTTTTTTTTTTTTTGAGACCCAGAAACACAGTCTGTATAAAGACTTGGTATTTTGGGTATCTATTTTTCAATATCTAAGATATGCTTTGATGGTCCAGTACCTTGGGTAATTTCATTGTATACACACACCCAGCTCATTCAACTTCCTATTTATCCACTAAAACTCCAGTATACAAATAAACTGGGAAAAAGAAGGTAGAATACTGAAGAGAAGAAAGAGGGATAGAGATGGAGGAGATTTGGGAAGATGCAAGGAGCAATCAGTCACTCAACAGCCCTTCAAATAAAAGGAAGCTGAGTGCCCAAACTCAATGGTTGTTATTTTAAACACAAGACTACTGACTACTGGGGGGGAGGGAGGTAGGAGGGGGATGCCACAGTTGTGACCTTGATGGGACCCTGTGCAGCAGATGAGATCTCTAGCTCATATTTGGGTGCTTTAAAATTGCTTCCAGGATCTCCTCTCTCACAATCCCCTGATGCACAGAGTTACACTGCTAAGGAATTAGTAGTAGAAGCATGAAGAAGGAAGTAAAGCAGGAAAGCCCTGGAGAATCTTGAGGATAACACTGTACAGCATTCTCAGGTCTGAGTTAGGTTTTTTAGGATAATATCCAGAGATGTTATAAGGCACCTCAAAACACAAAATGCAACCCCAGCAAGCTGTGTCAGAAAATGGAGTGAGATGCTGAGCACCTGCTGCAGTGACCAGGGAGGGTTGGGTACCTGCAGGTGAGCCACAAACTTGCATCCTGTGCTGGGAAAATGCCTAGAATGAACTGTGAAGAGATAGGAACCAAGCACAGGTTCTTATCTCTGGAGTTTGACTAACATCTGGTTTTGTAGGCTATGGTATGCACTTCTCTGTGAATAGGGACAGGGATCAGTCTCATAATGTGCAGAGAACTGGTGACCTTCACCATCACAGGCAGGGCTCTGAGAACAGCCACAGGAAAGCACAACTGACCTCAGCTCAGGGGTCCCAAATAGCTCAGTGGTTTGTGTGCTAAATACTGGGTTGGGGGTTGCTTGAGAAGAAGGCTGCCACACTGGAGACCTTGCTGGGAGCCTTCGAGTGAAGGTCTGAGGGGTCAGGAGAAAAACAGAATAAGGGAACCCTGCTCTGCAGCCTAGCAGGTCACTTTGCCTGGGGGAAGGAAACTTCCAGCTTTGCTCTTGCTGCTGGGCTACTCTGAGGACCTGGGCAGCCTGCAGAGTCCACTCTGTCTTATTTCTGGGTCACAGTGGAGTATTATCAGAGCTGCGTATCTCACTGCCTAGGCTGAGGTACAGATCTAGAAGTCTGGGGTTAGTAGCTTAGTTTCTGGAACATTAACACTCTGCATCTCAATGCCCAAATTCCAAGGAAGGCCGCAGACTAACCTTTCTGAATGTTACCCTTAGAAAACAACTTTCAAGGTCATGTGAAGTTCTACGGTCTCAACTCTCAGTGACTTCAAACTGTGCAGGACAAGACAATGGCAACTGATGCAACTGAATATCTCACAGAAATCCCAAGATCCTGAACTGTCCATCCCTAACCTTAAAAAGAGCAAGCTGCAATGACATGTTCCCCACACTTGAGCTAGTTACAATGGAAGTCAGCAATGAACCAGCTACTGGGAACAAGACAGGTACTGACAGGTATGGCTTGAGCATACCGAGGGCATCCCTCAGCCCATGGGCAAGAAGCAGGGCTCCCTTTAGCCATTGGTTCTTTCACTGGGAGCTGGGTTCATATTTTGAGACACTCTTTATCTCACATGGTGAATGACACAAAATGACATGTTTATGCTGCTGGCAGTGCACTAATAGAAGATGTCTTCTCAGGATGATTAACAATCACTTGCTTAGCGTTTGAGTCTCTGTAAGTAGTTCTCTACACCATCTATAAGGCATTAGGCAAATGCTTATTTTATGGACAACAGATGCAAGTTACAGTGTTCCTGCTAGTAGAATTTGAATGTCTTTAGTTGTTATGGAGAATCAATGGGAAATGTAAGTGAAATGTTTTAAATATAAAAAGTGTTTCTGTTCGTTTAATATTACAGATTTCAGTTTCCATTAGAAATCCAGTAGTTTGGCAGCATGAGTCAAATCCTGCTTCCGCTGCTGTCAAAAACCCCGCTGACTTCAGTGGGAGGAGGATAAGACACAACAGAGGAACCAGATTCTACAAAGCATGCACAAATGAGTCCCAGAATGGAAAAGGCATGAGGAGGTATGATTATATGTGTAGATTGTGATAAAACTGGAGCTTGGTAATTTTTTTTCTGAGAGAAGTGGGGCATTAGTAAACAGTTTAATGCCGAAAAAAATGTAGACTTCCTATGGAAATCTCCAAGTGTCTGCTTCTTTTCAGGCCCAAGTACTCATGGTTTGGGGTCAAAGTCTAGTTCTGGTCAGGCTCCAACTGAAGTGTGTCAGGGGAATGGTGGTTGCTGGTGGTAGCCCTCCTCCTGCTTTCTGCACCCCATCATGAAGACACACACAGAGGTCTGTTCCCCAAAGCCATGAAAGGGCCAAGCTGGCTCCCTCACCAGAACGTCAGAGAGAAGCACCAGATTTAGGACACTTATACAATGCTCATTTACGCTCTCGTGTGCTTTTCTTGCCCATATCTGGAATGCTACACTTAAACAAGTGAGGTAAATGGTGCACAAAACAGCAACAAGAACAAACCAACAAACCAGATGCATACAATTGGAGAGCAGTTTTTTGGCTAAAAGAAGGGGTTGGGGGAGGCAGGAAGGGATGGCAGGAAAGGGTGTGCACTGACATCACTCCAGTTGGGACTGATAATGACAGGCGTTGCTGCCCTAGAGGAGCAGAGCTCATGGTTGAACAGCTAAGGATAGTAACAGAAAATGCAATTCATGGGTGGCAGAGGGGAAACACTAATTGTAATGAATTTCTATGAGCAATGCTCTATGTAAGTCTCACAGACAATTAACACAGACTTAGCGCTGATCTGATAACTCAGCATTGGGTGACAGAGTGATATGTCCATTGAAAAAACTGGTCTGTTTTCTGCAAGAAGGTACACTCATAACAGTATGTTCAGTACTCGATATCATTATTTGGATTTGATTTGAGTAAACTCACAAAAGATGGAATAGATAACAGAACAGATGATTGCGATTTTGGTGTGTAGCAAACAAGGGTGTCTTCTTTTGAGGAGGTAAACTTCAGTGGCCTTCAGCACTGCCTCCTGATTGTACCCAGTCATAGATGACCAAGGGAATGCTCACTAGGGAAAACATTATCCCTAGTGCCAAGAAAAGAGAAGCCTGGAACAGAAAGGAGAGAATTAATGAATATAAAGAAAGGACAATTAATTCATGTATGTTAACTTCTCCTCTTAAGGAGATTTACAAGGTGATATATCAAAGTAATCAGCTAAAATGAGATAGCACTTCTGGTAAAGACAAGACCCATAGATAATTAAACAGATTAGCATCATTAATAATTACTCACTGAACACCAAAACCATTTTTTTCCTCCTTTAAATTCATTACTTAAATACTGATCATCCCTAAAGAGGATTATGTGAGTCTGTTTTTTGGACCGATCAGCTCTGCTCTTGTCAAAGCCTCATGGAAATAAATATTACTCTTCCTATCGCATATGTGTTCATCAAAGCTCAGCCCTGTCATCCTGATAGTCTGTGGATGGAGCCACAAGTGAAACATGGTTTTCCTGCTTGTCTGCTCAGAGTTGGAAGGTCTGACTTTATGAAGCTTTCAGGGCACACTCCATTTGACTGGGAATACACAAGAGTGTTGTATCTTTTCTGCTACAGCTCTTCCTGGGGCTCATAGGAAAACTTCATGATGCCCACTCCCATCTGCTCATGCATACCAAAAGGCTAACATTTCAGCTGACTTTTTGGTAGAAGCACTCTAAGTCTGACTTGGGCCCATTAAAACCATGAGGAATACCACAGAGAAAGCTTGCTGGGATGAAAGGTTTGCTGAAGTAGGCTGCGGGGGGGGGGGGGGACATGCACCCTGCTGACAGCTACAGCTGATGCAGAGCTTGTGCTTGCCAACGAGGGGAAGAGCCCCTTGTTCCGCAGAGAAGGGCCATGAAGAACACAAGGTCCACTGCATGGTATGGCCCCTGCACCAGGAGACCCCCAGGGTAAGAAAAGGAGATGGGTAAACACAGCTGTCAACTGAATTAATAACAAAAAGAACCTCACACATATGTTCAGATTATGTACAATTTGCATTTAGCACATTATAAGGAATGAGAAGTCCAAAGTGTTGCACTGATGGGAAATTAATGCATACCCAAATCCTCTGAGTCAACTTTGATCCATCCTGCTGTGTAATTTTTAAATACAACGATGAAGGAAGAATGAAAATCAGCATATTGGCAGAAGTGACCCCTGCAAAATTGAAATAAATGTGTTTTGTTAGCTATCAGCAACAGGTAATTAGTGTGTTGCTGGTTAGCAACAGACTTTTATTAGTAGTGCAAAACCAGGATACTGTACCTACAACTCCAAAAATATCCTTCATGGATGGGATAAAAATGACTAACAGGTTGATGATAACCAAAAGAACAAAAGTAACCAAAACATGACGGCATAAGTCAAATTTTGTTTTCCTAGCCAGCTCAAATAATGATGAACGCACCTGTAGAAAAGAAAGGAGAGTTCTCTGTCAGCCAATTGTCTGTATGGCAATTCAAAGCTTCCCATGTTTATATTACTGGCTCTTCATATGGCAACAAGCACTACATAGATCTGTCAAGAGTATTTGATGTCCTTTTAAATAATCCTTAAAATTAATGTGGTACTTCAAAACCGTAGGTATAAATGCAATTGCAGTAGTATATTCTCTTTCTAACATGCTTTTTGGGTTCCTTCTGTACTTAAAAATGGAATTCACCTCTGAGCCTGCTGCAGTGAAGTCATGTGAAGCAAGAGAGGGTTTTGTGGATTCAATTTAAAACAGATTTAAGACCAAAAGGGATTAATTTATTTCCTGCAGGGAAATAGAAGTTAGTAGGAATCTAGTGTGGGAAAAGTGATTCAAGCTCAAGCTCTTTTAGTGGCTGCAACTTCACTGTCTCAGCAGCTGCTGGACTGTGGTTTGAAGAAACGTGATGTGTACAGATGTTACCAGCTTCCAAACCACATGGAGCTTTTTACTTACAGTGAAAAACAGCACCGGCACCGTGAGTATCACCGCAACGATCACAGCCAAGCGCACGGTCAGGATGAGGATGTCATCTTTGCTCTGGTACTTGTGAAGCAGATCTGACTGCACATCGTCTATGGAAAAGACCGTAAGATAAGTGTTCTGGCAAACAGGCAATTCATTTACAAAAATAATTGCTTAACAACAGCCTTCTTGAACAAGTGATTTATCTGCAAACAAAAGAGTATGGAATGAAACATTCTTCAGTTACAACAGCATTTTGAACCAAATCCCAATGATCCCATTATTCCAGATTAATCCTTTGGAGGTCTGATTCAGGAAAGCATCATAATTCAACACAGCGCACACCTAAGTCTAAGGTAATTTTCACTGTAGGAAAGACAACAGTGAGACATACACAAAAGTTTGCTTACATATAAACATATATAAAATAAGTAAAGTGAAGTAAGCTATTTCTAATTGGTTCCATGGGCCTTTATTTTATTTTAGAGTTTAAAATGATATAAAAATAACCACATGCACTGCAATGTCTGAACTTAATATAAACTATGAAGTTCTGAGCTCAGTTAGTATAAACAGCAAATAAACTTACAGCAAAAAGCAGTGCTTCTATTCTCAACCAAGAACAGAGAGCCTATCTCTAGTCAGCTCTCAGTGGGATGCTCTGATATTTATATTCAAATCCCTCAGCAGCTCCTCTGAGGGCTGCCCTGATGATTTTTTTCTCTTGAGCCTGCTGACCCCCCAAGCAGTGCCTGCAGCTTGGCTCCATGCCATCTGGCAGTCCCAGCAGCCAAGACATATCATGGGAGGGTGCTGCTGATATTTTAATGACCTCCTGCAAAAATGTTTCCTGGAAGCTGTGATAAATAGTGCAGAGCAGGTCTGCATGTGCTAAACAACAGGAAAACCAAGTCACTGAGGGAACTATATGCATTTGCTGTTTAAAATATCTAGAAGCAGTAACCTAAGGGGGTGGGTGTTAAGTGCACCACAAAATATAATCACTGCCCCTTCTTAGGTTCATGTTTTGTTTCTGTCTGCTAATCTTAGAAAGCTGATGGTAAATGTAACATTTCTTAAACCAAAGTCCTTAAAGGGAATTTGGCAGCCATGTCAAATTTAAAATCTTTGCACTTGGTAAAACCTCATGTATTCCTGGAGGCAGAGGGATCTGTCCCATGGCAAAATGCCTGTGCTACCCCCAGGACACCTTTCTAGGGGGACACCATGGGGCAATAACACCTTCAAAGTGCTTGAATCCCCACCAGGAGAAAGAAAACACTCTCCCACCTCCCTGCAGATCAGGAGTGGGGTTTTCAAGCCGGGCACATGCACAGCTTCTGCGACACAGAGCTTACTCTGCTCCTGCAAGCACAGACTGCAACTTCTGTACCGCTCACGGACTGCAGCCAGGTAGGAAGTGAAGGGCAAGGCTTACAGTTGAAGGTCTGTTTTCCTTTCAGCTAGATACACCACAGAGCCCAACCACAGTGTGACCTTTTAGGGGAAGAAAAACACCTCTTTTCTGTAATTCTGCAATGTAAATATAGTCATCACTGCAACACTTTTGAGAACACAGCAAACAGACAAGTACTATTGGTGCAAAGAAGAAATGACCACAATAAAAATGCTGTTCTTACCCAGGTAAGGGTAGACAAGAGGGTTAGAAAACTGTAAGTGAACATATGACAGGTAAGGTCTTGTCAGTCACAAGGGGAAGAAGGATCAAAGTGAAGGAGTTTTATATTCCCTCGGTGTCTTTTTTTGCTGCCTGTCATGGCACTAACCCTTGCAGGAGGTCCAGCAGAGCCACACAGCTTCCACCTGCTGGTTCTCAGCACTGGGGAGCAGGTACACCTGACACAGGGAGAGGTACACGAGACACCCCAGGGATTCCTCCGCCATTCCCCCTTGGAAGGGCCAGAAGGACGCAGCCCCTACCTCCTCCATGGACTCCAGACCCTCATCCTTGAGGGGTGTGGGAGATTCCCAGAGAGGAGCGCCACGGATCTGCCTCCTCAGATCCCTGGGGCAATCACATCAGAATCTCCTCCCTGCCAAAGCGAAGGGGTCCATGCTGATTTACACCCACTTGCTCCCTGGGGCTGCTAATTTGATGCATTTTTACAAAAATGTGTTAGACGGGAGCAGTTGGATGAGAACGGCTGGTGCTGTTGTCACTTTCAGTGTATTTATGGTTTTATGGGGAAAATTATAACAGATGACCTCAAGTTACTTCAGCGCATGCAGATTCAAGGTCTCATAATCAGAATGAGAGCCTGAGAAAACAAATATGAGATAGGTACACCTTTGAAAAAAAAAAGCCACATTTCATTATTTACTTATTTTCTTTCTCTTGCTGCACAAGGGATGGTATCATGAATGAGGAGATTGTAACAAAAAAGGTCACTTGGAACAGGGTGGAGAAGACTGATGACCTTTTGATGACTCTGAGGTAAAAGGCAAAGATCAGTTTTATTGTCTGATAAAGACACCACTTTTCAATGTTCCCATTATACTAGAACATGGGAGTGTCTTCCTGGGCAACATTCATATTTTATTCTACTTTACTTAATAATTGTGCCTTTAGGGCATGCATGCTGTAGCCTTTTGTGATACAACATAATTTGTTTTTTTCTTTAAGTGAACTGCTGTGCATGGAAAAAGACAGGGTGCAAGTCTCAAATGCTGAAATAACTAACCACCCTTTGGCAGCTGAGCTGGGAAAACATTCAAAGCTTTCCTACCTTTGCTGCCAGTTTATTTAATCAAGACCTGAAGGGGTCAGCTCTAGAGACACAGGGAAAACATTCTCTGCTTCGATGATGAAAGTGCCAATTAGAAAAAAGTTGTGATGGCTGATTTGATGCTCATTTCCTAGGACCTGCTCTCAAATCTGTCTCATTATATGAAGATATGCACACTTCTGTCATTATCAATGTACACAAGATTAGGTGAGGACCTCTGAATGAAATGTGAGAAGGGCTCAGCTAATCCTCAATTCTGTTAAACAAATCTCCCTCATGTTTTGAATACACCTTTTGCAAATATTACTCTTGCTTGTGCTTTTCATCCACAGGGGAAAAGGAAGAGAGGATTTATATCTTCAGTATGAAACTGAAGATACAAATCTGAAAAGTGAAAGTAATTAAAGTAATGAACTGAAGTAATGAAAAAACTGAAATAATTAAAATTATTTGCAAAAGTATTTTAAAATAAGTGAATGGAACCTTCCTTTCCATCTGGGAAATGCTACAGATTGCACATGTATTCCCTTTCTACTTTGATCAATAAAGAAAGGACTGCATACTTACCGTAGAAAGTCAAATAGCCAAATATGGCAGTCATAAAGTACATCAGAAACATGGCAAAAAATGAGATATTTGAAACCAACTGCATTTTTTTCTGTGAACGGCTGGAGAAAGAAGAAAGAAAAGAACATATAAAAATGGTTGGGTTGGATTTTTCAATAGCTGTTTAAAAATGTATTAAGTTTTTGCATAAACATAGTAATTCTGGTGAGACTCATGAATGCATTTTCATTTAAACAAGGAATTCACTGACAGCTGCACAAGCATGAGAAGGACTGGGGAAATGGACCCTACTTGGGGCTTTAAGTCCAGAAATGGTGGGTCCACCCTGTGGCTTTGCTCCCTGGCCATACTCACTTAAACACAGTGAAGGGTGAAGCAGAGTGGAGAGGGATGGCCCTTAAGACACTTTAGTAATTAAATTAAAAGTTTAAAAGAAAGAGTAAAATTATACAGAGGGGAAAAAAACTCTATTTTGAATATTTGCAGAGAAGCATTGTCCCCACGGCTAGAAAATACGGAATATATGCAGACCACTGTAGACCTGTAAAACTGGTTAAGTGTAAACATTTAATTTCTAGATTTTTTTTTCTGAAATACTGATATCCCAATACCTAAGCTTAGACTTTTAAATTCACAAAAGGATGCCCTACACAGGCACCTGGAACCTGCTGAAGTAATTTGAAACTCAAAGCACCCAGCAAGTGGCCAAGACCTGAGGGCACCTATGAGTCTGACTGTTGCTGACCTCTACCCTGGGGCTCCTCCCATGGCCTAGAACCCCTTTGCAGCCCCCCAGGGTTGCCACTGATGTGGCAGCAGGGTCAGTCTCCAACTTCCCACAGTCCTGTGCAGACACAAGTGTCAGCGAGACAGCCTTATCAGCAAAGGTCTTCTAGTACTGGCGACGCTGACAGCATTTCTTTCTCCTGCTACCTCAACAGACTTTTAGTTGCACTGGAACAAACACACACCTCTCTCCTATGCCAAATAATGACCAGCACAACTCAGCTATCCCCAGGGTGCTGTTTTCTCTGGAACTCCTTAAGTATTGCATTATCCTCAGCCTCCCTCACCCTGCCCCAGCAGCATGCCTGGGAGGCTAGATTTCCTAGCTGACAACCATGCTTGCTGACCTGTTGAGCATTATTAAAGCACATCTCTTCCAAATGGCACAAATGACTCAGAACACCTCTGTGCTAACATTTTCCGTGTAAAGCAGTTCAGAACAATTGACTGGGGTAAAAGAAAAGTGAAAGGCTTACTCTTTCAGTTCGCTGTAAATTGGTAGGACTGATGGGTGGCACACAAATGCAAAAGCAATAGTGGGCAAAGCATACACGGTCTGTTCGGAGAGAATTTCAGAAAAGAAGTTAAGAAGAAATATTTCCCCAGAGGCATGAAGAACTTCTCTGTGTTCAACTACCTCAGCTCCCAACTCTCTGGACACTTCAAGCAAATATTGAAAACCTCCAGAGAAGGCAGAAGACCTGTCAATTAGCACATATTTAATGAAATACAGGGAGCAGTGCTCTTTCAAGAGGAGGACAAAGTCTTTGTGTTGGTCATGCAAGCACAGTCATGACTCTGCTCACAGAGCACGGCACTGGACGCCATGTGGCTGCTGGTTCTGCTCCCTGGGATGGGTGTCCCTGCCCGACTACTGTTACCATCACTAGCACAGCGTCACGCGTAACAGGGACATATGGTGGGTCACCGCTACGCTACCCTGCCTTGGCATGGAGAGGGGTGCGCACCCGTGGTGCTAAGGCTGAAGTCCTGAAGAGGAAGCCCATATCCAGACTGTAAGAAAAGAGAAGAGGAATGCAGAACTTACAAATAAATGGATATTTCAAGGTACCAGACTGAGTCCCTTCATTTCCCAGGCCAATAATAGGGCTAGGAGGGCTGTGGAGGGAGCATGCTTTTCCTTGGGGAAAGAGAGAGACTGTTACGTCACCAGGAAGCGCAGAAGCCTCCGGGGAGCAGACCTCAACCCTTCTCCACCAAAAACCTGAGTGGATTTCAGTCCTCAGCATACAACCGACCTTCACAAATGATCTCGGTGACCAAGCACTTCTATTCTCACCAGGAAATGGGTAGGAGCAGAGATCACATGAAAAATAAGTCCTCCTGTGAGGAAAAAATTACTACATCCCTACATGCAGCCATCCCTGGCCCTCTGACTTCTGCTTGTGCTGGCCACAGACATCCCTTTCCCACAGAAACTGTCCTGGGGTACAGTTCATGCCCAACAGATTCAGTAAATACACTGTTTGCTCTCCTTTCTCACCCAGGTCTGTCTACCACCTCTCTTTCACTTACAGCATGCTTCTGTTGTAGAGTCTCCATTCATGGAGATATTCAGAAGTTGCTTAGGCATCATGCTGGCAAACAGCTCTAAGTGGCCTGGCTTAAGCAAATGATCTCCAGAGGCTCCTGCCAATCTCAGCCATCCTCTGATTCTGTGAAACTGTCTCTCCTCTCATACACATGTTAAAATGCTTGTCCAACTGTGGTCCCCAAAGGCAAACCTCTAAGGTTCAGCTCCAGCATGCCTAATTCAGATGGATGGATCCTGCCGATGGGCCTCTATCAGCTCTGAGGCAAATGCTGACATTGTAGGAGAAGACAGCTCTTCAATGCTATCTAAAATATGCCTGCACCTAAGCTGCTACTGAACACCAAGATAGCAAATTCCTGATCTGGTAACACAGGATCTTGTCTGATGTCCACCCCCAATTAAAGTGCCCAGATTGGCTTCTTCAACTGAAGCTGGCAGGATGAATTTTTTTAAAAAAAGAATAATTTGTAACTCATATGCTACACACATGAATCCCCTCTGGGTGTGACTGTGTCACCCTGAGGACCCTGCCCTGCTGGATCTTATTCTGTTTAATGAGCACTGCAGCCCAACACAGCTGACAGGAGCAATCCTCCTGCTCCCACAGTTACCACCAGTTGCTCTTTCACATTCTCTTGGCACAACTTTTCCTGCAGCTGTGTGGTGATGGAGGAAAGCATCCAGCTGAAAGGCAATCAAATTTTTGCTGGATTAGCTTTCAGCTGTATCCTTTTCACAATCCAGTTCACCATATGGCTACAGAAACACATACCCCATCACAAAGAAGTGGTTTGTATGCAGAAGGACAGAAGGATTACTTCTGAGTTTTGGATGCAGGAATGGCTTACTCAGCCTCTGCTGAGCTACAAGCTAAAGGCACAGTTGCAGCATAGATAGTGAGAAGCAGTGGAATGGAAAAACTCTCCAAATAAGGCATTAATTGTCCAGTGGTAGCTTGGGCATTCAGCCTTAGCACATCTTACACCGGGGCAGACCGCAACTGCAAGGAGGTGCATTCCACATGGCATCTCCATAAAACTGGACAGGGAAGCCCATTGGGAATTCACCATTGGAGCACAAGTGGAAGTATGGAGAATCAAGCCCTATGTGGTGCTGATTGGATTAAGAACATGGGGTGTAGGTGTATATATTATGTGAATGAAAAATAAATATTATAAAAAGAAACATACCTTGGAATTAAAGATAACATACTTTGGCTTACACATATGTTCATGTGCTGAGCTATTTGATAGGATAGCTGATGTTGCATTTAGTTCCGGTCCACCACAGGGAATTTGAAACTTCTTGTAAATAACCTAGAATGAGAGCAGAAAACACCTAATTTATATATATATATAAACATATATATATGTACAAAATATATATTTTATACAATATATATTTTATATAATATACCAAAAAAAATAATAAAAAGCTAATAAAAATTTTAAAAATCAGAGAAATTGCGAATGTCTTATCAAGTTACTCTTATCCAAAAAAGAAAGCAAGCTGAACTTACCACTACCAGGAAGAATACCATGCAGCTTAATGAAAATCCACTAGTATAGCCAAGATACCCTGAAATAAATGAAAAAGTAATCTCATACTAAATTATTTTATTAGCCTTATCTTGATTTTTAATTCTTTTAATTCTGATTCATTAAATGTTTTAATGGATTATATACTTAATATGTATCATGAACTTCTGGGCAGGACAAAGGCAGGTCCTATTAATGTAGCAGTCTCGCACACTGCAAGCTGCCTGGCCTTCAGAAAGACCTGAGCTTTGCTCTGACTGGTTTGACTTCCCAAGGGTCACCTTTATGGCAGTTGAACTAATTTTACTTTTGAAGGGGGCTCTGGTAATTGACACAAAACTGAAAATGTGCAATTTCAATCAGAACACTACCCATATTCCCTTGTATGGGCCACCTCAGCTGATTATGGCTTATTTTCTCAAACAAAAGATCCCAGCAGGACTTCAGTGATGAAGCTTGATACATGGTTTTAAAAAATGCATTGTGTACCTCCTGGCAGTGGACACAAATACATTTGCAAGTGCAATCCTCTGTACACATCTTACTTCAAAGACCAATTAACCACACCTCGCAAAAAATTTCAATGACGATATAAAAATAAGATTTTTTTTGTAATCTCACAATTTGTGAACTTATTTTTACAGGCTGCACATAAAAGAGAATTGCCTTATGAAATGAAGTCCCTCTTCAATACAATTTTAAAATTTAATTTCCACAACTGTATGGATAAAGCTGGTTTATACTGAGTCCAACTGCTGTGACAATTTAGGCCTACTTGTTCCAAGATGCTCAAAACCCACCTTATTTCTGGACCAAGGAGGCTGCTGAGATTACAGTGAGAGCACATTTAAAAAAAAAAAAAAAAGTTGGGCTGCCAGTGGGGCATTATCTCTGGGCTCCTTATTTTTATTCCCACAATGGTATTTGAATCTTACCTAAGTTCTTAAGGAGACATAAAGGGAGGATTATACCAAACGTCACTGTGACAACAAGAATCCGCCCATCCACATACCATGCCCTGTATAAAACATTAAAAAACATCACCATGAGCACACCTGAAACCCTCTCTGGTTTTCCTCAGCCATCCTTTCTGATTGATGCAGTTACAGGATTATCTTTGGTCTCCTTATTCTAAAAGTTCTTACAAATGGACAGATGGGGCCACATATAAACTTTTTTTAGTCAGTATCCAGCCCTTAAAACATGGCACAGCTCTGACTCAGATATGGCAGGTTTCATAGTCACTACACAAAACATCAGCCTGCTGCTGAGATCAGTGAGTGTGACTGAGAGGTCGAACAACACCCTCCACAGCCTGATATAAGCCACCCTGCCAGGATGAGGGAAGATTTTGCAAAAGGCCACATATACAGCACAGTGGGCACACACTAGCCAGCCCAAGGATGTATCTCCTTCCAGAAGTGCTTTTAATCCTGATGGAAAGCAAGAAGAGGGAGAAGGGATAGTGTTGGTTACATTCTGTATGACCTATTTCCACTGCTTAATCCAATTTAGTATGAAAGCCTGAAGAATGAGTTCCCTACCTTCTTCTGCAGTACAGCACACCATACAACCCAGTGCAAATGATATTTACTACTATAAACATCACCCTTATATTAAAGATGTTTAAATGTCAAGGATTAATAAGTGGCAGAAATCTAATATTCTGCTGTTGTCATGTTATCTAGCATTGAAGAATTTCATACTATGGAGAGTGTTTCAGGAGCAAAATCCTTTAAGATGTTAAGAGCATAAGGAAATACATAGCATCTTGAACTTCTACTGTCCCAAATATCTTGAGGTGTTGCCTAACACTGTAAAAGATTGGATCCTATGATAAGAGATTTGTATACAATTACAGTTCTTCATGAAAATCTGGTGTACGAAGAGAGTAATTACTGATGACTTAACCTTTCATTTCCTATCCATCTTCTTTTCCTTCCCAAAATGTCCTCATTTTTATTAACCCTGAGATATTCCTGTGAAAATCTATTTTGACAAATCTAAAGAGTATCTAATACTTAAGAGTTTTTATAAACATATGCTTAGACTTATCTACATAATGTTAAATGTTATAATCTAATAAAAATTAATTTAACTTACGAAAAAGTTTCTTCTTTTCCCATTAGAAACTTTATGGCAGAAGGTAGCTCATTTTTGACTATGAAGAGATAGCTCAACATTGCTGCAGGAAGAAGAAAGTCACTTTAAAAAATGGATAAGATGTTTTGCAGAAGATGTACTGAGAAGCACCCTGAACCTCTTCTCGCTGTCTGATGATAAAAGACCCTGAACTGTAATTGACTGTACACTACTGATCATTCAGTAATGCAGCATTTTTAAAGGGCTGCATGCAAAGTGTTAGCCACAACTATGTTGAGGAGCATGAAGTTCCAAAATGCCACAGAGACAAGGAGGAACCTGACTGGTTGGCAGCCATATCATCATTAATATTTTCCTAGGTTCTGTTTTTCCATACTCTTCATCTCCTTTACCTCCAACATTCTGGAGAGATGTAGATCCAAAGACAATCATTTTCCCTGGGGTACCAAAGACCTGCTCACCCAGCTTTTCATACACCATGCAGCCTGTGTGAAAAGAAACAAGGAAAAAGGTAAGAAATACTCCATCAAAAGCTGCTGTTGAATTGAAACATATGATTCCTTTTCAGCTAACCACCCATTTGTGCAGCCATATCTGTCCTTTGCAAGTAAATATAGAGCTCTCTTGTAATATTAGGGCTGAAACTTATGTAGGAATGTTTTCTTGACATCTATAAATGTTATTGTTGGCTGCCAGTCACATTTGAAATAGAAGCTCTTAATGAGGCTATTACACCCCTTTAATGAGTCTGTCTATACCTCTAGTGACACACTGTATTCTGGTGGTTTCCCCATCCTGGCTTTGTGAGGGTTTGTGCCCTCAATGACAGTGTCAGGGACAGCCTCCTCTCCAGACAACACTGGGTGAGCCCTGTCAACCTGGACACAGCAGACATAGTACCACCATTCTGTAATTTTGCCTGCTTTGACTCATCATCTCAATCAGGGCAACCACTGTTTTATAGGATGATTTACAATTTCTAATGATGAAGCCTTAATATGTCAATTTGCAATGTGGTATTTTTGGTAAAAGCAGGGAAAGGTGTAAATTACAACTACAACTTCTTTTTAAATATTTGTCAAGATTGAGGAAGTTGGGGAACTATTCTATTGATGGGTTTGGAAAAAAAAAAAGTAATTTTTCATTGGTTATGATTTAGTATGAGAAAAGATGATATTGTGAAGATGGTGAGGTACATGAGAACAGAGAGAAATACGGTGGCTGCTACTCTATTTTTTTAAATGCATGCCATTGTTTGGTTTTCTCTATATTTCCTTACAGCTGACATTTCTGCTTTGAAGCTTGCATAAACAATAAGTTAGAGCTTAAATATACCAGCAGCATAGAAGTCATCTTAGATTTTGGGAACTAACAGGGCACCAAAATGAGGTGTATGTACCTAATTTAAACAGACAGTTGCTGCTGTTACACATGCTATCACGGTAACTCATGTGTGTCCAAAGTGAATATTAAAATATTACAGTGCTCTTGTGAAAAGATAATTTCTAAAATCTGGCTTCAGAGATTGTTACCTTGGGCTTCAGAGCACAGTGACATTTAACACTGGTTAACACAAGGTAAATTGTAATTTCTGTATATAGAATATATTTTGCTTACTGATACACTTCTCTCTATGGAGGAACTGTTTTCTTTTGTTTTCTGCTAGGAAATCTCCTACTACACCACAAAATCAGGAATTCCATACTATCCATTAAGGATGAACTGTATTTCCAGGTAAGCTTCATCATAGTTAAAGATTCATTGTCTTTCACTTGCAATTTGGTTCATAATGCAAAGAAACTCTATGAAGCTGCTGCTTCTTGCTCATTGAAGACACCATTTCACAGTAGGAGAATTCACTCTTTTGCTGTATGTTTTTATCTTTATAATGATGGTCATATGCTGTTTTCCATTGTCATGCCATAAATTCTCGTTAATTCTGGGCTTCTGACCCAAAATGTGTTAGGCCTAATTCTATCATGTCAGTAAAGTGATAGAAACTCCTCCTTACACAAAGCACCTGGACTTATTTGACCACTTTTCTCCTCTTTTTCTTTACAGTTCTATTGAAATGATATAATAACATATTAAATTACCTGTTTCCTTCGAACACACCAACAGGAGATATATTGAATAAATGGACAACAGTGTCACTGAAACCAAAAGCAGCCTACAAAAAAAAAAAAAAAAAAAAAAAANNNNAAAAAAAAAAAAGGAAAATAAAGCTAAGCTTACTGGAAGAGCTGAGCTCGAACATTGTAATATTTCACATCGTATCATAGTCACATTGACTCCAAGATAATTTTTATTCTCTTTTGACCTTGCAAAGCCCTAAAAATACATGTGATCCACACACTATATGCATTCATATGACACCACTGTGGAGATAAAAAGCCTTACATGCAAAGAGGTTCAAACAAATAAAACAGCGGAGCTGCATAGTGCAGTCTGTCAGTGTTACCTCCTTCCCATATTGAAGAAACAAGAATAAAGATGTTTTATCAGGTAGGAATTAAGATTTAATCAGATCAGGGATGAACCAGGTATATCCCCATCCACTCTAAAGCTGTTTTTCTGGAAGCAGAGTACAAATTTCAAAGGGAAATGTTCTATTTAAGCACTTCCATACCAAATGGAAAATCTTTGCCAAGGATGTATTCCAGTTACCAAAGGGGTGCCCAAATGGCCTTTTATGTGCTTCTCAGTACGCAAGGAAGGGGAAGAGGAGGGAAGTTAAGGCCCAGCTGGCTTCCTTTGGGAATAAAGGCAGAAGCCAAAGGCTTATACTTCATCTAGGTGGGGAATAGTGTTCCCTCTCTGATGTCACTCCTGCTCAGCCCTGATCTATAATTTGACTTCATGTAGAAGAATTGCAGGAAATAATGACCGAACTGTCTGTGTAGGGAACTTGCTGGCACAAATGATAATTAGTCAGTGCTGGGGGATAAGTGCATAAAAACACATTTGCTCATTGCTCTATGTCTTTAAGCCAAGCACCACATGTGCCTTCCAACACTCTGACATACAAATACCTGACGATGTTTTTGTGATGTGTGTGAAGACCATTCAGACAACCTGTTGGCAATTCCTCTCTTTATCACAACTACCCTCAATACACTGAGAAAAACAAGCCTAGAATTAAAAGAAAACAAGCTGCTGCCATAGATAGGCAACAAACAACACACATCTTTCATAGGAATACATAGAAAGAACAGGGTGAGACGCCTCCTCCCCCTGCTTTTTATTGTTATAGACTAGAAATACTTTGGCACCAGGTAATGACCCACAAGTTTCTTGTGTGTGGAGTGAGGAGAAATGTAATGAGGTGATAGGAGGAACTGTTCTTTTGCCAACAAAGAATTATGGTTGACAATAACAACACACTCTCTGTACAGCCCAAAGGGTGTTTCTCCTCCAGAAGGTGGGGAAGGGAAGGGAGATTGTATTGGCTGAGGTCACTCCGCTCCATTTTTTACAGATTTGCTAAGCCCTGCTCCTGTCCCTGTTCCCTGCAGAGTTGTTACTCTTCTCTCTGTCTGCCTGCAGCCATGGTGCTCACAGCCTCCAGTGCTCAGATGCTGGGCTGACTCACTCCCAGACCCAAAGGGCTCCAGCTCTGCATGCCAGCACCAAGTCTATTTTAATATTAAAAGCTCCTGTTTTTCAGGTTCTGAGTTCATGGAGCCTTTGCAGCGGTAAAAATAACATTCCCAAGCAGCCAGGTATTTATCTGATCTGTTGTCCTTAGCTCCCCATAGGGTTCTTACTGAGAGACTTGGCATTTTCATTAGTGATGTATGAAAAACTTGTTTGTGTTAGGATTGTGGTATGGACAGGGATATTCGCGCCAGAACCACCCCTTGGAAAGGAATGAAAATGTCCATGCCACTCGCTCTGCACAAATTCAAAACAGAAGCAGGGGAACTTGCACTCCTAAAACCACTCCACTACCTTTTACTTTGCCTGCTTTTAAATAAAAGCTGGCAGCTACACAAGCAACTGCCACATGCAAAAATCACCTCCCCCTAACAAATCCAGAATAAACAGTTTAGGGTAGGGGACTGACACAGCGCAAAGCAGAACAAATTGTTCCTGTGATGCCATTGCTGTTTGCTCCCATCTGCAACATCATCAGGTCAGCTGAACACATGGCTGTTCCCAGCCCTCTGTGGTGTCCCAATCTTTGGGGCCAGAAGACCTGTGAGGCTCATTCAGGCACTTGCCTTATTGCACAGAACAGCTCTGAACCCTCATAAGGTATTGGGTACAGAATAGCATGGCAGAGTTTTGCCACTGAAGGTCCTCCTTTTGCTGGGCTTCAAAGTAACTCCTCCACCTCTGGAGGAGTTAGGCTGCAGCTTCATCACTGCTTCCAGCCAATCCTAGAAGAAGCAGCTGCAGGCAGCAGTGTGAGACTTCAGCTGTAGTACTATACTATCCCTCATCTAAGAATCCCCTGTGCCTCTGCAGGGTTTTTCAAATCACATGCAGTGCTGGGTTAAATGCAGGCTGAAGGCACCTTGCACTTGGCCAGCTTGTATGTTTGCAATGAGATCCATCACTCCAGTCCTGGCTCTCCAGGATGAAATCACCAGCAGCAAAGTGTGCTCCTGCCACCCCTAAGTAGCCTGGTTCATATCTAACTTCCCAAGCCTTTTGTGCTGTCTTTATGCAGCAAGGTTTTTCCCTGTTTGTATACATGAAAGGATGCTCTTCTTTGGTCTATGCTGTAGTTATCAACAATACTGGAATTAAGTTACTACCTCAGTTGTTTGCCTAGAAAACATGACACTTTGCTATGCCACTAAGCTATGCAAAGAGGATGTTAAGAGTATATACTCATTACCACATTTATTTTTCATGTCTTTTGCCAAGAATATAGGATCTGAACCGATCCAGGTGTGCTTGGCAGTGCACAGTTCACACTGCATAAGAGTGGAAATCAGGCTGGGTTAGTCTTGTTAGCACTGAAAACACTCCTTTCATTTTTCCACCTCTGGTTCTGCTTTATAGGAATGATGCATGCTAATACTGGATAAAGCAACCTAGAAACTTTCCAGAACTATGCTACTCAAGAACAATTAATTTAAGTGCTTTCTCATGTGCAAAAAGCTATTAAAGTATTGCTAAGACTCTATCTTTAATCAGTTGTACAGCAGAAATTGTTCTAAGATCTACCACCTTTGATAGTGACAGCAGGACTATACATTTATGGGAAAAATGCACTGAGAGTGTGAGAAAAACATTTAACTCTAACGGACTATGTTTAACTCTGAGATTACTGCATGATAAAGGAACATTTAAAGCACTTCAACTTTCAGGCATAACTCCAGACATAACATTAAGATCCTGTATCTCCAGGCTTTAAAGGGGAAAGCTCTGCTAGCCTGGTCCGTTAGGTCCTGCTAGCCTCCTTACCTTTGATGTCAGCGGGCTGGTCTATCTCCAGGCCAAGAGATCTAAAGGCATTATAAAGCTAACAAAAATAATTATCCACTTTTAAATATACACAGTTAATTCTGTAGAGAATAATGTATGAAATCTCTACAACAAGGTTTGGCAGTTTTTTTGTACAATGTGGTGNTTTTCTGATTACAGTAGTTTTTGCAACCATCAATCTGTGCTCCCAGAGATGTGCTTTTTAGAGCATGGGTGAAGTATCACATACAGATTAGAGTACTAGGTAAAAAAAAAAAGTAGCAAAAATAAAATAAACTCAGTTTCTCTGAATCAGAAAGACCTACATTAGAGTCCAGCTACTTTATAGCCTAGCTTACAGACAATAAAATGATAAAACTTCGTACATCCTTAACATAAATGGAGTAACTTCTTGGATTATTCCCAGATTTTACCCAATCACAACAAATTTTAAGATGACATCACAGATATTGCTATTCTGGCACAAAACCCTAGAGCAAATGACTATATGTACTCNTATTGCAGCTGTTTGTGCCCAATTTCATTCTGTCTATCTGGATTGGGGTTTCAGCAGAGAACTGCTTCTAATTATGTGTTTGTACCATGATGGTCTGTTGCCTGGGTCAGGGACCATCATTTCTCTTTGTGTTTATTTTTATAGCACAAAAGGACAGAAATGGGTTCCATTTCTGTTCTTGCAGCACCAACAATAAGTGCTTGATTTCTTTTGGCACCTCTTAATGCTATTACAGATCAAATAAATTTCAAAGTCATTGGTGAACACAAGGGGTTTCAGGGATCCAGGTTTCTAAATGAGATCAGCTATCCATGCATGTCTCCATATGCCTTAAGGAAAGACCTTCTCTTTCACATGCATTTTTTTTCCTACAGCCATTGAAAATTAGAGGTTCAAATTTCACAATATTTCTTTGGGGATTTATTTCATAAAGAAGCCTCAGGTTTCCCTAAAGCTCTTAACAGTGGGTTGCATATGCACAGAGGAAGGAAGTTTTACACTGGGGTAATGTTTGCTTTTTTTTTTTTTTTCCCATTCTCCTCAAAAAAGGTGAATTACATGATGAGATGAGTTTTTAAATCAGTAGTTTCTCCTGCATCCCTGGAGGCTAAGATACAGCAGTGATTTCCCTCAGCTCCTCCTGGCACTGGAATGCTCCTCTGCAGCAGGCCTGGGGCTGGAATGTATGAAAGCAGATGATGCAGACAAATCCAGCCTTTTGTAGAGACTGGGATGCAGACTAGACTGGGATGCAGATAAAGGGCAGGGCAACTGCTGACATCCCTGCAGCAATTCCTTTGCTACCCATGGGTGCATCTAGTAGGATAACAGCTCTTCTGGCCAGGTGAGAAACCCATATGCAGAAATTCAGATTTGTTTTCCCACAGGCACAGAGTTTGTGCAGCACCTCTAGCACCCCATTTGGCCATGGTGCATAAAGTCAGGATTCATCCTCTGAGGAAGGTCCTCTTTTAAACGTCCCTGTTTTCTTTTGTGCTGAGAGCACTACACATAATCATGCAGATCAGTGGTGTCTTTTTTGCTGAATGGAAAGGTTATCAAAAGGATTCTGGCTGAGATTTATTAAACCTGAGGTTTATCAAATCAAAGGTAACTCTCTGATCTGCCATAGAAAACCTGTGCATGTTCAAGGTTTCTTTTTCTTCACTGTCCACCTAGAAATGGCCATAGTGGCACCTCTTTTCCTCCCATCAAGAATAAAGGTATCTCTTGAGAGTGAAGAGGTTTATGAAGTGCTACTGTGTGCAGTAATCTGAGTTAGAACTAAGCACAAACTTTCAGAAGATGGACATTTCACAGTGGTTGCTTGACATCCCACTCCACCTTCCTTTCTTCCTCCTGCTACTTACCCTGAAAGTAGCAGGACAACATCAGTCTTTGAAGTACTCTATGTAGGCCCTACAGGCAAGACTTCAGAGGATGGAGCACAGGAGCCTGTGAGATTCATTCTAGCTACATGCTAACTAAGGAGCTACACTTTTAAATATACACAGTTAATTCTGTAGAGAATAATGTATGAAATCTCTACAACAAGGTTTGGCAGTTTTTTTGTACAATGTGGTGGTACATATCTGCACACTCACTGCTTGGGTCAAGACGAGACCTGTCACCATTGTTAGAAGCTTCTCTGGTGTTCACATCACTGGTCTGATCTACTTCACTTAAAAGAAACTGCCTTTTTACATCCTTTAGAATAAACACATTTCACTTCATTCTCATGAAAAACTGTTGAAAGAATGAGAAGAAGATGAGATTATAGAAAACTAAAGCAGTAAGAAGAAATTGAGGGTGATCCTTGGCTTAGACACTATTATCACAGAACTAGTAACAAGAGNTACCCAATCACAACAAATTTTAAGATGACATCACAGATATTGCTATTCTGGCACAAAACCCTAGAGCAAATGACTATATGTACTCCTTGTGCCATCCTCTCTGCTACATACAGGGTTCATATGATGCACTTCCCAAAAACCCAAGAAATAACAAAGGTTCTAGATTTTTTGATTTGACATTCAAGAAATGAAACCTCTTCAGAGTAATCTCTAAACTCAATAAATGTGTTGAACAGTTCTCAAAGATTGTAAATTATTGTATTTCTTCCCTCAATGAATATTCATCTGCACACAATTCCCAATTGATTTCTTAACAATAATTTTTCACAACGAAACATCTCATGCTGTGATCCAGAATAATACAGAATAACACTGTGTCTTACTCATTCACTGGCACTGTTTCATTTTTAAACTATAAAATTCTCCTTTACACAATGCCTTTTTTTTGCTGGAGTTAACTACTTTGCTTCAACTCTTTTTTTATACTAGCATCTTGGCTATATTTATGTTGGCTTTCAAGGACTCTCACATAGGAAACTGAAGAAGCTGGGGAAGTGAGATGAAAAAATTATATGTAACATATTAAGAATAATTTTTTTTTTAAAGTATTTATTACACCATGTTTTGATGAAAGCTCTGGAGATCCCATAAAACAAGTAGGAACTAGGTACTATCCCACTTCAACTATTACTACTGAATATTTCCAATGTGTGTGCAGCTTGTGGACCATATGAAAAATCCTTGGCTAGACTCAGGTCTGTAGTAAGTAACATGGACTTAATTCGCTCTAGTATTACAAAGAGTGTTTTTTCCTATTCATAAAATTAAAACTGACTGTAAACAAAATGTCTGAAACTTGTATCTAGTATTTTCAGACTTGAATGCTGTTCTTGATTACCGATGAACTGTAAATCCTGTCNTTTTTTTTTTTTCTGATTACAGTAGTTTTTGCAACCATCAATCTGTGCTCCCAGAGATGTGCTTTTTAGAGCATGGGTGAAGTATCACATACAGATTAGAGTACTAGGTAAAAAAAAAAAGTAGCAAAAATAAAATAAACTCAGTTTCTCTGAATCAGAAAGACCTACATTAGAGTCCAGCTACTTTATAGCCTAGCTTACAGACAATAAAATGATAAAACTTCGTACATCCTTAACATAAATGGAGTAACTTCTTGGATTATTCCCAGATTGATGGNACAATTCCCAATTGATTTCTTAACAATAATTTTTCACAACGAAACATCTCATGCTGTGATCCAGAATAATACAGAATAACACTGTGTCTTACTCATTCACTGGCACTGTTTCATTTTTAAACTATAAAATTCTCCTTTACACAATGCCTTTTTTTTGCTGGAGTTAACTACTTTGCTTCAACTCTTTTTTTATACTAGCATCTTGGCTATATTTATGTTGGCTTTCAAGGACTCTCACATAGGAAACTGAAGAAGCTGGGGAAGTGAGATGAAAAAATTATATGTAACATATTAAGAATAATTTTTTTTTTAAAGTATTTATTACACCATGTTTTGATGAAAGCTCTGGAGATCCCATAAAACAAGTAGGAACTAGGTACTATCCCACTTCAACTATTACTACTGAATATTTCCAATGTGTGTGCAGCTTGTGGACCATATGAAAAATCCTTGGCTAGACTCAGGTCTGTAGTAAGTAACATGGACTTAATTCGCTCTAGTATTACAAAGAGTGTTTTTTCCTATTCATAAAATTAAAACTGACTGTAAACAAAATGTCTGAAACTTGTATCTAGTATTTTCAGACTTGAATGCTGTTCTTGATTACCGATGAACTGTAAATCCTGTCACTTGCTGGTAGCGCATGCTTTCTTTAAACATGGTGAAACTGCAAAGAGATCAACTACTCACTATGCAAATACTTACAGAAAAAGGAGGATTCCTGTGTTGGCCAAGGCAAAAGCCAGACCCAAAATCCCACTGCCCATAATTGCATTGCTGAGGTTGAAGACAGACATCCCCAGTGAAGTAGTCCCTGGGATCTGGAGAAGACAGGTATGTCAGCAGTATCTTTGAAAAGAGCAAGGGAATGGATCTATGCTTCAAACTCCACATTCTACAATATATCAGCTATAAGTAACTACTGCTATGGAAACAACTTAATAAAAATTGGTTTGAAAGAGGGAAAAAACATATCTGAACTCTGTCACAGTCACAGTCTAATCTCTGTCCTATAGATTTTGAAAACTTATGTAAATGGTATAAGGCAATACACAATTCATACTACACTTTAAATTTTAAACCCCATCTTCCATTACACCTGTGAAACATCCTAGGCACATGATTTATACTTTGTGAAGCCATGAGAAACCACAGGAACTTTCTGCCCAACACAAGCCAGAGAGATTCCCTTGCCTCAACTTGACCAAAATGCTCTGGTTTTGGTTGTTTTGTTTTGTTTGTTTTGTGTGTGCTGAGTTTTTGTTTGTTTGTGTTTGGGGTTTTTTATTTGTTTCTATTTTTTGTTTTCGTTTAAAGTACTGAGAACAGGCAGTTCCAACTGGGGCCAAAATTTAAGTTATAATTGTGTTTGCCCAGTACTTTTGAAGACCATGTGCAAAGGCCCTTCATTTATAGAACATACAGTTCATTTTGACAGGGAAATAGAGCAACAAGAAACACTTACATATTCATCACATTTCTTCTTCTCCAGGTGGCTGTTTGTTAGACTTCTTCTGCTTTCTCGGTCTGAAATAAACTTGCTGAAAGAAATCAGAGTTTTTATTTCCAGCAAGTGTTTAGAAGATGTGAGCATATTAATTGCATGAGCACCACATGATTACAAAATATGCAACACATAAAAACTTGTGTGAAAAGAGGTCAAACTCATAACTATTTAATGAGTCGGGTTAAGCTTCACTGATACCAGCGTACATTGAGCATCAATAAAGGTAACACTAGCACAAAATCAGGATGAATGTTTATGTAGAGAATGTTCTTTTAAGTAATATAGTAAAGCAGCAGCAGCACCAGTTCTGTAGACATTTTTTTTTCTATAGAAACTAAGAGGAGATACTTCTCCAGGTGTTCCTGCACAGTTAGGTGAGTGTGGCAGGTACCCCCTGCTCCTGACCCCTGCTCATACAGCTAATATAACTAACAGGATTTTATAAGGCAATCAGCCATTCTCTGTGACTGAGCAGATCACATATTCATTCCCTTTCCCTCATTATCAGACCATGAAAGTCCTGTGAACCAAGCAAACAAAGCAAACAGATTTCTTCTTCCCATCCTTACTGGCTCCAAGACCCCTGGGTGCTAGCTTGATTACTTCCTTGCCAGCCTTAAAGATTCCAGGCAACCAGACCCATGAGATGGTGCTGATGATTCCCTCACAGAAGAGGTAACAGCGCCTGGAGCACTGTCTCTAAAATCAGTTACAAGTCTTAAGCGGGGAACTTGCTGAGAGCTATTTCTGGACAGTAAGACCCAGGACCCTCCAGTGACCATGAATACCTCCACCATCCTCTGCTTCCTCTGAGGACTGAGGGAGTGACTCACATTCTTTTATATGACTTTCTAGTCTAGATTATGATTCTTATACTGATACAGCAAACAATGTATTAAGATTTTACCCAATCTGCAGAGGGTCCAGGTGACTAGAAATCTTAAGCTGTATTATAAATTCTGTATTATGCTACTTATATATTATAATAACATTGATTATTCTTGTAGAAATCCTGTGCCATGCTAAGCATAAAATCTGTGCTACACTTATCATAATATCCTGGTAAGTAAAATAGGTTTTATTTCTAACTACAATTTAGCGTTGTCATAATTCTACCAAAGATTCCTAAAATAACTTGTCTGTTCCTTCAGTGTTGGGTGAGCGTGGCACCCTATGAAACCCTTAATTACTGCTGTAGGGTAGGTATGGCCAGAGTTAGGAGCATGAAGAGGTGCAGCATACAGCCAGCACTGTCCAGACCATCCTGAACTGGGTAACGTGTTCTCTTGATATTCTCTCCGTGTTCAGGGCTCACAGTTTTTGATCTGCCTTTCAAAATGCAATACTGTTTTCACCATACTGCAAAATTAAACACTTCTGTGCAGAGAAACGTGGAATAAACAGCTTTTGTTCCACTATACCCTTTCCTTGTTCTATGTCCTTTATATATCCACATTTATGAACTTGCAGTCATCAGGAAAGGATTTGCCACCTGCAGCTGTGTTGGTATCCTTGGGATTTACAGCACTTCTGATTTAGAGGAGCTGTTGTTTTCTCCCAGATCCTGTCTTCAGCAAACCTTTTAGTTTGTACAAAGCTTTTAATCATTTACATTCTTTCAGCTTTTCATCTTTTCAAGGTTTATGCACAATTAAGTCCCTGGCATCTTCGTTAATCCACAGATGGTTCTTAGGCTGCACTAGCTAATACATCAGCCACTGTAAGTGTTACATACCTAACAAGGGGTTGCAACCAAGTGTCAGAGACTCTGCTCTAAGTAAATTAAGGTGGCTCTTCTTAAATTAAACCAAACAAACAATACACTGAACACAGAGTGCAGCACCACTGGTTTTCTTCCCGCAGCTGGGAATGTTTACTGGCCGGGGATGTATAGTTCAAACTGTGACTCAGGACTGTGCATCATTTGAGTATGTTCAGTGGTATTCAGGCTGGCAATATAACCATGAACTCATGAAGACACAGCTCTATCAAACTTCCTTACTACCCTGGTTGTGGCACAATTTCAAGCAAGAAACACTATCACAGCTTCTAAGGGTATGCTAAAATAATGCAGCTGTAACGCTGCTGACTTGGCTTCCACAGCTGACAACAGTGGGCCCTGTGTCATCAACATTTTGTGTACGACATACACATTTGCCTTAGTTGGCAAAATGTATGTAGTATTTCTGCTGGGTTTGTTGCAACTTTGATTCTTACCAAGTGGTCTGCTTTGAATTCCTTATATCAATAAAAATGAACAGTAGGCTTCTCCTATACTTTTTAACCTACTAACTTCAGCAACAGATTTGCTGCAGAACATAGACACTGTCAGGTTTACCAGCCGTAATGCAGTTGGAATAGAAGGCTGAACCTCCCCCGCTGGTTTAAGAAGTGAAAAGTAACCACTTCTAAGGCAAACTGATCCAAAATTACCTTTCCAAAGCTCACCGTGTAGGCATTTCATCCTCATGGAACTAAATCTTAATCCAATTCAGAGCACATGGTTTTTTGTTTTTTTTTTATGTCTGTTTAAAGCTCATCTCTTGAACGCAGGCAGCAGAGTGTGAATGGTTTGAAAAAGACATTCCAGCTTTCTCTCGAAACACCCCGCAGGCAGTTTGTACAGGCAGGAGCACAGAGAAGAGTTTTGTCTCTTTTGGATTTGTAAGTGCTGCTGGGAACATCTGTGGACTTTGCCTTCTCCTGTCATTTATGGAGATCATGTGTCATTTTAGATTTTTGTCAGTGTTATGACAGAAGTAACTATGCTGCTCCCCCCACTTCTCCTCATCCCTCTGCGGCCAGTCCCACTTAATAATGACAAAAATAACAATTTGTCGATAATATTATTATTGCCACTTGGTATTAAAGTTCAATAAAAATTATTGTTAAAGTACTAACATATGAAAAGACAACATTTGTGTAATATTGCTTGAATATAAAGGGCCTGTGGGACTTTCCACTAGAACACTTCTGACAGAGCAAACAGCTTCTGGAGAACTGGCATCTTCTGTGGCCAACAAACACATTCTTTCCTTCTGAATGAGAGTTTTAAGAAAACTAGCCTGATTTGATATACTGATCCAAATTAATTTCTTCTGATTTAGTCCTACATTAAAATGTACTGTGCTTGTTGTCCAGCCTCGTCTCCTATTACAAGTGGGGCTGTTCATCCAACCCATGTTTACCATGTCACACTGCACATTTTTCTTCGTTTATGTTGTGTGATGTGTACGGGAGGACAAAGTCAGACATGGGAATGTGACTACAGGGCTCCAAATACAAGGTACATTGTGCTCAGCTCTTTTACAGGGTGCTTCTCAGTACCTGATTTCCAGCTCCAAGATGGCTCACCTAGAAAGCTCAGAAGCAATGCAGTGGTGGGGGATGTGGGATCTGCCTGATCCAGAAGCTGTGCTGCATTTGCTATTGCAGGCAATTTAACCTGCAAGTCCAGACAAGAAGGTTGCCTTGGGGCCACTCTCAGCAGGTGGTATCATATGACAGCCTAAGTTTTCCATATATCAAATGCATTACTGAACTTAAATAAATAAAAATAAAGTTTAATTTAAAAACAAACAAACAAAACGCAAACAAACAAAATCCACAAACCACAAACAACAAAGACCACAAAGTAAGGGGAAGGTGATCCAATGGATTCAACAGAAGCTTTTTTTTTTTTCCAGGGCAGTTTGTTCCCCTGTTGCATATGAAAAGTAACATATGCTTAAACACTGGAACTTCTGGTTAAACTGTGACATGCATCTGCTCTGCTTAATAGATGTGCTTAGAAAATGAGGTATTCGTTGTCACAGAATGTTGACCTTTATAAATATGACACGAATTAAGTGAAATTTCTGTTTTGTCCAGCCTCTCCCAGCCCTCCTAAGGACTAAAGACCACTGTGACAGGTGCTGTGGAAATGTGCAGTAGGACTGTCTGTGCCACCAAAGCCTAGTGACTCTGACAAGCATGAAATTCATTTGCCCTGTTTGTTGTCTCAATTTCAAACACTTACTCATCATTAAAGGACATAATCTATTCTTGCAGGTTTATGCTTTCCTGTTGTGTTTCCTACATCACAGCTGAGTATGGAGAGCTTATGCAAAATTTTTTAGATATATTAATAAAATATCCTGGCAAAAAATAATAATCTCATCCTTGAGATGCATGAAGCCTCATTATTGGTATGAAAAGAATCTAATCTAATTCATCTAATTATTTTCCTGGTTTGATTTAGTGCAAAATAGAAAGTTAAGTCTTACTGATAAAGTTCTTTTAAAAGGACCATGTTTAACTATGGTTTTCAAATTTAATTTATCAAAGGATTTATATGAGAAATGTTTGATTAAGGTGCTATCCCTGAACTAACAATTTTGGAAAAGCAGAGTTAGCAAAAAACCATTTAGCACCTCAGATATGTTGAAACATAATTAAAGTGATATTTGACAATGCCTTAAACATTTGTTAGGGAAAGCTCATTTGCCAAGATTACAGAACTTTTCCTTAGGCAGCTTCTTAAACTGAATGCTGACTTGAACAAATGCACAGATATCCAGGGCAGGCAGGAACAAGAAATGCAAAAGAAACCTTGGTCTGACTTACACTATTAAACTTTGACCAGAACTGGGTATACCTACTAGGAAGCTTGTAAACCAAACAAGGGGTGCTGATAATGTACTAGTAGCTGTAAACCAAGACAGGCATGCAGCCAGAAGCTTCCTGAGAGCACCTTCATAGTTACAGGTAAGGAGTCATAGAAATAGTGGTTTACAGGTATGTGCAGTTATGGCAAGGTTTTATGACCAGGATACATGGTTAAAAGTCACCAAATCCGCATCTGGATTTGATGTCTCTTCACTAATGTTCACAGAAGAAATTCAGTTTTATCATACAAAGGAAAACTCATCCCATTGCAGCCCCTTCCAAACAACAGCCCCTCCCTACATACAACTGCATATATAAATACATATTTAGGCCTAGAAAAGACTGGAAATCCAAAGGAAACTAGAGAATTTTCCTCCAGGATTAAAAAACATTTTGAGCTTACAAGCAAGACATGGAATCAGCTTCTCCCTGGTGTACCTTTTCCAAAAGAACCTTAAAACCTTTGCTCTACATTGAGCTTGAAAAATTAAGCACTGGGAGAAAAAAAAAAAATTAAAATGAAATACAGAGTTCAAAATTAATCAGGTTGAAACAACAAAAAGAAACTAGTTGAAAATTACAGATCTAATCTAAAGCTCAAGTGAAATCAACAGAAAAAGTCCCACTAATTTTGATGGACTTTGGAGTTTCACAAGGCCTTGCATTGCGTGCCTGGCAGCACAAAATATGTTCTTCCATATGCCTATTAACTTCTTATTCCATGGAGACAGAGCATTTGCCAAACTAGTTATAGAAAGGAAATAACCACGTCCTTTCAGGATGTGTTTGGCATGGGAAACAGAGCAGGGTCTGCCTGCCTGCTCATCACCCCTGTCAGTGTGCACCCACGGGTGGCTCAGCCCCAGGAGATGCTGATGGGGATGTGCTGGTGCCAAAGTGCTGCTGTGCTGGAAGCTGTGGTCAGCACGAGCTGCCCTGAAACTCTTTGATTTAGACATAGAGGGGAACAGCACCACACTGGAATATACACGGCAAAATAGAGTAATTAGCTGTCCTGTGAGCACCCTGGCAGAAGAATAGACATCTGTAATGGGCTATGTATCTTACAACCAAATGATGCTCTGCAGAGGAAAATTTTTTCCAGAAAGGAATGGAAAATAGTGGAATACATCAATCTTCCCTAAGAGCCACAAAATTAATCAGAAATTATGCCTTTGAGCTTCTGACACTCTTTCCTCACCCTACTCTTCTTACTTTTGCAGGCAGCCTGGATCCAACCCAGACGTTGCCATGCTTACTACACCCTAACTCCACAGAGCACATTGTGACTGCAGAGGACCAGGCACACATGGCACGATCCTTCCCCACCTTCCATAAACATTAACTGAAAGATGAAGCATTAATGGGGTTTTACCCCATAACAGTTACTGGTAGCACCAGCCAAAATGCTGGAGAGGCACAGCCAGCCCAGTACAGCAACTCTTTCTCTCAAGGATACAAATCCCTGTCAGGCTCCAGGGAGCAAATTTACCCCATCAGCCCCTAAGCTCCCCACCTCACAAAGCGAGCCAGCAGGAAAGCAAGCAGGTTCATACTGGAACTGTTTTATTTTGGCAGTGTTTGAGGGGTTTTTTGTCTTACTATTGCCTTCCCCTTCCCTCCCACCTTCTCTTTTTTTTTCTTTTTTTTTTTTTAATTGTAACAGAAGTGGTTTGTGTTTTGTTTTGGCACTTTCCATCAAAGCAGTTGCATCAGAAAATTCCTGACCAGCTCTAATCTTCACCAGTGCAGCTGCGCTGTGGTCACATCACCACATGGTGCAGCTGGTGACCGCCCCTGGACTTCCCCTCAGAGAGTGGGGTGGGGAGGGAAGCAGGGCAGGCTGGCACCCTTCTGCTTGGGGGGCTCGCCCATGCCACCATCCAGGGCCCCCTGTCAGCTGGCTGGTTTTGCTACATGCATGGTATGGACAAAACTGATGCTTATTCTGGCACCTACCACCAAGTTACCCAATCATCCTCATCAGCTGAAAAAGCCACATGACTCTATCCTCACTTGGGAAAAAACAGCTATTAATTTTGTTTCCACACTACAAATTAAGATTCTCCAGGTAGCCAGAGAAGCTACTGCCAGAAGGAAGAAAGGACAAGAAAAGAGGTTTTTAAAGACCATAAACACAGGCGGCGGCAGCTCAGCCCTAAAGGAGCAGGATGATGCGCCAGCAGAGGCTTCCCAGTAGCACCAGTTTCGGGAAGGGCTGGAATGCTCCACCTTGGTTTGTAATATCTGAACAGGATGTTTGATCAAAAAATGACTTCTTGTTTTACAGCTCACAAAACCCATACAGGGTCTGTCAGCAGGTACTTGCTGTAAACAGGATGGCTCAGCACCTGTTGGAGGCTGATAGGAAGGCCTGAAGAATCACTCTCAGGTGGAACAGGCTGCTCTTTGGAAATGATTGTACATCTTGTAGGAAAAAAACCCCAGTCTAATAATTTAAAATTTTAACCTAATGTTTTTCCCCGATACTGATAAACAGACATATCTTTTAATCTTGACATAAATTGGTTGTAAGTCTCTATTTAACTATGTTCTTATGATCCCTCACCTCAGGGAGCGAAAGCTGCTTCGAGTTTGTCTCGCATAGACCGGGGCTACATTTACTGCCAGTGGCATCCGCTGTAAATCCCCAAATGCACAGAAGTAGCCAGGCAGGTTTAAATTGCCATGTCAGAGATCAAAGGTCAACAAAGAGATTTGCCCCAAATTATGCCATTGGTCTAATTGTTTTAATTATTATTACTTCTATGCTGAGTGCAAGCAGACATTTCAAAACGTTGGCTTTTTGCTACATTATATGTTTGTGCATTTTATTAGACTAATTTGAAAGATTCAAAATTATGAATAAATTGCCACTCTTTTTCCTTTATCTGCTGTTGCAGCCTATGCCCAACAGATGTCACATATGAAATTCAAATTACATCTTCAAATGGAGCATAACTTGATAATGAATAATTCAAGACATATACTGAAAATTAGAATGCTGTTTTTAAACAGTGTGTTTCTTAGCACAGATAGCATCAGTGGAAAAATATTCACCTATTTATCTGGCCGTTTTCCACCTCTGTGAAATCATTTGAATCATTGCTGATGTTATCATCTTCGGGGACAGTCATATTCTGCAATTCAGTCAGTTCTAATCCAGCTTTGAAAGGCATTCTGTGTGAGGCACTGTACCTATCCAAGTGTTTCTCCAAATACTAGTGTTTGGTTGGTATCTTGTGAGCGAACTGCAACCACAGTGTCAGCAACCTAAATAAAACACAAGAAAAAAAAAAGGCAACAAAATGTAAACCATCAACAGCAGTTAAAATCACCATTAAAAAACAGCGAAACTTGGACAATAGGGACCACCCTTACCCCCAGGTTTGTCATAACCTCAGGTTATAAACTAAATGCATTGCAGAACAGTAGAAACCCTATATGCTTTAATGAGATCAGCTTCAAGAACCTTACAAATTTACCTGGACTTGCAACCAACTGCTGAAGACAACACTGGTATTTATAAACTAGCGAGCAAATCAATCCTATTTGTTTCAAGAAAAAAAAATAAAATTAGCCACCTACAGCTTAAGGAATAAAAATTATTTGCTTGTCCAAGTCCTATTTCAATACTTGGCATTCATCTTCTTTATGTTCTCTGTTCTTACTTAAAAATATAAAATGTATAGTGCCCTTGCTGTTGCTTGGTGACTGGAACAAAGGGATAGAGTTATTCAAATACTCTTTTCTACAAATATCTGTATTCCAGGCATTTGAATACGTTAAGGTAAAGAGGACGTACAGACGATGCTTTGTGTATGGTTAAACTTATCCTGAACAATGACAGAAACAGACAAAAAACAAATCCTTAATCTCATGATTCATACAAAGAAAGAGTAATGTATATCTTGTGTCAAGCACTTATTATCTAGAGATCAGCTGATCTCTACTCTGATAGATGTGTTTAATAAAAGCATCAAGAATAACACCAAAGGCAGATCAGACAAGCCTGCTACAGTGACATATTTCCTCAGCAGCAATGCAAATCAGCTGGAAGACCAATATTTTCCAGAGTCCAACCACTCTCAGCTGAGCTACAACTCCAGCGTGGTGCTGAGGCAACAGGATGTTATTCACAAATGAGCTCCTGCACAACTCTCTCAATTCCCATTTTGTGAATGAATTTCCTGTAGTACTGCCAAACAACTATTCACCCTGGGGTACATGGTGAACACTCAGATGCCAGATTAATTTGGGGATATTTTCAAATTCCCAGTGCTACCTCAAACCCATCAAACTTCTCTCGTGCAACCAAAGAAGCAAGAGCATCCTCAGCAGGGCGCTGTGTCAAGGCAGGATGACATAGGTCACTTGTTCAGTTATGACATCTACCTGTTTCAAATTAAGTTTACAGGACCAAATACTTCTGGTTTGTATCACATCCTCACCATGCAAAAAAGGGCTTTGTAAATGAGCATTTTTCCCCTTGTAAATACTTCCTCATAAATGTAGTTTTAAAGTTTACATATGCTTTTAACATTTCCTCAAGAGTACTAACAATCCAAATTTCAGAATCATAATTTCAAGGTGAGTCTCAAGGATTACTGTAGGGCAGGTTCTACTCTTTTCTACTGGAGGAGCAACTAAGCATGTGATTATGGTGGCAGACAGGGCCTCCTGGTAGAGCCTGATGTAAGGATAGCACTGAGGGGATATGAACTGGGTCAACTCCTATACAGAGGAGATTTCCACTACAGATACCAAGGGAGTGACCACTTGGGTATTAAAATGTTGCCACAATTAATTAAAAAAAATAAATTAGATTGCTGCTAAATAAATGCAGACTGGCAAGAGGAGGTTGGTTTTAGCAGTGACATTCTGGAACAGTCTTCCTAGAAGCTTCAGGGATAAAAGTCTACCTATTTTGGAAGAGAAGTATGATCTTTTTATAAAAGGATAAAGCCACAGGAGACGGTGACTGCTGAGGTGGCAAGGACCAAGCCTGCTGAATTCTGAAGCTTCATGTGACCATGAGTTTTCTATCTTTAATAGACCTGACAATCTCTGTATAGAGATCTGCAGCCCCTAGCATTTAAAAACCCATGTAAAGGTTCATCTAAGTTTCAAGCCCTTTGAATGCCTTTTTTTGCATCATGGTCCCCCAATAAGATTTTCAGAACTGCCTTAACAATGCCTATGCTCAATACATTTCCTGTTAAGTGTTTCAAAAGCAGGTGCTGAAATTAGCACTCCTGTGACGTAAACAGCATGGTGGAGCAGACTTCACAGCTCACTGAAGTGCAGCTCCTGCTTTACTATTCTGTCCCTCTCTAGCTAAAATAATGCAAGGCCAGACTGGTAGGGAAACAGCTCGCCAATTTTCACAAGGAATCTTTGCAGTGCAAAAGTGACAACCATTTTTTGTTGTTGTTTTAACAGAAACTCTGATTCTACAGAAAACTGACTGAATTAAAATGGAGTGAAATCTTAAATTTGAGCAGTGCCAGCTTAAGCACCAGCAATAATTTCAGCAGGTTTCAAGTAGAGGAGTTGTTCCTGAAGCAGCATGACACCAGGCACATCTTAAATCTGTCTTGGCTTCTTGCTAGGTTAAAGGATTTACTAAAAATATAGCAAAAAAAATCCTGAAATGAAAACAGTTATTGTGTGAAACAACGCACTGCACTTCCAAGTATGAGAAAACCTAATCTTGGCACCAAAACATGAGGGTGAAGAGAAAGTGGTGGGGCTGGGGACCTAACCTGTCACTGCCACAACATGAACTCATTGCAAATGTTTGGCAAATGATAAACACCTCATCCTTAGCACCTCCATCTGTAAAATTCAGATGATAATAGTGACAATAACACCCAGTTTGTGAAGCACTTGCAGACTCAGAGGGAAAGGTTTATATAAGTGTGATACCTGGAAAAAAACACTATTTAAACTGCAGGTCTTTTGCAAAGATAACTTTACCTGAGATACATACAGAGACAACACTTTGTCATTGTTAAACACTCTAGTCACCATCCACAGTCAGTTGAGTACAGGTGGTCACAACAACTTCACCCCCAAATGACCTATTTTAAATTTCAAGTTCATGGATGCCACAAATCACAAGGTCTAAATAAAATCCGCAGTCCCAAATGGTAGAGTTCATGTCAATCACCTTTATTCCCTACAAATCGAGTGTCTGTTCCAGGCTCATCACTTGGCCTCTACAGCAAAGCCTGGTGCTGGCAGAGGACAATCTGCCTTTAATCCACTGAAGGGGTTTGCAGCTACACTTGAGCTGCTCTCTGCACATGCACTAGCTTTGCTTACAAGGCATCAACACTGGGATGGCTCAGCTAAGCAAGTCTCCACCTCAAGCATAGGTGCCACTAATTGTAAAAAAAAAAAATTGCTTCAGCTAAGAAATATACACCGTATGTTGGTAATATTTGTATTTGTAAGACCTTTTCATTCAATAAATGTCATTCAATTAATGCAAATAAAAATGCTATGTTGGCAAAAGTTCCTAGATTGAGCTAATTCACATTGAAAGGCAGTAAATAAACATCTGAAGAGTGACTGTAGCAATCCCAATCACTTCCAGTCACTATGTCTACTACTCTGCCCAGCCTTAAACCTCCCAAAAAGAAAACTTCCAGAGACCTGCCATCAAATCTCTCCAAACACACATGAAGCAAATGAACAAGAAGAAATAATAATCTTGCTATTACTTCAAACTTTTCTACTTGGGTGTATAAACACTCTTTCCTGAAGCAGGAATCACCATGAGAGGAAAACAAGAACTAATGACCCTTCTAAGGAACCTCAAAGGTCTATGTTTGGTACCTGATCCAGCCCCTCTGTTTTAATAGAAAAAGCACTACTCCAGCCTAGGAGCTTAACTTTCTCTTTAAACATCCCATGACATGTCTTGTAAAACCCGTTATGGATAATTTATTCATCATGTGTTCCTTGAAGAATATGGGAAAGATTATAACTGGTCAAAGCCTTCAGAATAAGGACTGTGAAAAGACACAAAGAGAGAAAAAATGGTTTATTTTTCTCAGGGACATTGAGACCTTCACAAGCCATCAAAATACATTCCAAAAACTAGGGTAATTTTCTTTGTTGCCCTCTGAAACAGTAATAACCCTAAAAAAACCCAAACCAACAACAACAAAAAACCCAAACCATAAATTAATCCCTTTAACTCCAGTTTTCTGGAGTGTTAAAATTCCACAACAGCAGTACTGGGCTCAAAAAGTTTGTATTTGAAAAAAAAAACAAAACGAACCAACAAAACAACAACAACAAAACAAACAACAACAACAATAAAAAGGTAGTAGAGACAATCTGACTTTATTTCTTCTGCTGGCTCAAGCATGAATCCTTGATGGACAGTACCTAGAAGAGGTCCAATTTCAGAAAACATTTTGCTATAAGTTGATTTTTAACAGCAACATCATCACTCCTGGGGGCAATGGTAATGTCTTAATACACAGACCATTCTTGGTTTTCATATCCTTTAAAGGACATCATTCAAAAAGTGCCATCTTAAGACCCATGGCTGCCAAAAGCTGACCCAGTAGGTAAGAGGCATTTGAGTAAGTGGTTGGGTTGGACACCATCTTGTTGATCTCTGGGTTTGTTTTTTGTTACATGCCCTTGCACACTCACTGGGCACTTAATTCACTGCATGCTTCTCAAAGCAGTCTTGGGGATGACAAATATCCATGCCATGCTAAAGAATTTTAACTATGGAATGTTAGATAATTTGCTTAAAAGCTGAAATATGACTCAACTTTCTTCAAAGGGAGTTTGTCAAGAACTCCTCTTGGTCAGTTACGAGTCATCAAGATTCAGTGCTTGAGTTTCTCACAAGCTGTTTTTATTCTTAAAAGCCTGAGATGTGATATGTCTTTCTCTGCTCCTACTTTTGAAAGTTCTTTCAAAGAAAAGCAATATGACCAGTAAGACACCACAGATATAAATAATGAAACATTGAGCCTGCAACTCTGTGTACAGACTATTCACTTTAATGACAAAAAACAATAATAGGCTTTATATGTAACAGTATCATGTTGGAAGACGGGGAAGCAACTACCTACTTTTTTTTCAGCATTAGTGACACCTGCCATGTAGAAAATAAAGCTCCCAATTTACTCCTCATCTACAGGAAGGACAAAAAACGGAGAGATTAGAGGAGAGCCACCGAGCTAACAATGAGCCTGGAAATTAAAGACTGACTCACATCCACTGAACAAACATCTGCAGTGCTTGAAATGTCATTGCCTCCAGCTCCTCGGTACTGCCCCTCTGCAGCAGGCTGCAGCTGTGGGAGTGGTAGAAGGCAGAGAGGGGTCACCCTGGCTCTGTCAGCAGCCCAGCCCACTGGGCTTGATGCCGCGAAGGAAAGCCACTAACAGAGAACCACTGAGGTGCCAGCATATTCCTATCCTGGCCACCAGCAAGGCTGAGGGCAGTGTGATGGTCAGAAGGCCTTTCAGCTGCTGCAGCTGTTTCCTTGGTGGCTGCAAGCCATCACCTTTCATTTCCAGGTTCCTTCTCTCTCACACGATCCCTAGAGTGCCAGGGATGGAAACAGTTAAAATATAAGACTGGGGAAACAAAAAAGTGATAGAAGATTTGAGAAGGTAGCTCAGAAAAGGATGCTAAAAAAAAAAAAAAGCCCTAATGTGGATTCTCAATTTTTCTCTCAATATTGTTTGACCTTGTGCTGCAACAGGAAAATGTTCCTACTGCCCTGTCACTCTCCACACTGCCGTTCCCCACACTGCCCTTCCATGCTGCCATAAAGGGAAGACAGTCCCAAATTAAGTCTCGACAGGCTACTCAGCTGATCAAAGGCAGGCAAATAAGAAACCATAAAAACCCAGTCTGATTCACCCAGTGATTCATTACTTTAGGCAAAACACTTAAAGATGAGCCATAAAGGAAAATGGTTTTAAGTACATTTTTGTTTTGAGCCCTTCCCAGTCAATTTAGGGAAGGCATTTGGCAGAGGAATATAGTCACATTTTTTCCTAATTATGTTTCTCTGTGAAATCCTCTCAACAGTCTTGGTTTTGCTTAAAGAGATCCCAGGATGCACCACCAATAATAAGTCAACTCTTGTCTTTCATAGAATGTGGAAGCCCTGTATGAGTAGAGCTTTATGGGTTACAAGCAATGAAAAAGACTTTTTTATGTATTTGTAAGTAAGGGCTAAACAGCAGCTCTGAAATTCTTATTTAAAATAAATATTGTACTATAGAATGAAAAACATTTTGCATAAGTTCATATGTAGCTCACTTTTCCTTTTGCTCCAGTTTACAAGTAATTATTTTGCTTCAGTTTTCTTCACTGTAAGAGACTCAGAGTGATATTTACCTGATAAGCTTACACAAATATTATGAAAGCTAATGGCAAAAGGGCCATGAAACACTTTCAACATGAAAAAGCTGCCATTTTTTTCCCAAGAGTGGCCACTCGAACTTCTTGGAGTAAGGTCACAGCAAGAAATACTTATCATAAAGGAAACTGAATTCAGGCTTAGAATATTTAAATATCCCAAGCATCTGTTTGCCTTCACAATACAAACATTTAAAGTGGTGGTCATTGTCATGCTATGTGCCAAGTGTGTTTCTATAGAAATGAGCATGCTGAGAAGAACATAGAGAAGAGAAGGAGAGTCCCATTTCTACACCACTCTTACCCTGGTAAAGAACAAACCCCAAAACTTGAAAACCCTGACAAATATAGGACAGAGACCCAAGATGAGCAGCCCACAAGCAGACTGGCTGAGAGAGCCCTACTTCCCCTTCCATCCTTTAAAACCCTTGTAAAAAGAAGAATTTGGACAGGAAGGACAATGGGTCCTCCATGTTCTACAGTAGTCTGCTTAAAGTTTCAAACAATTGGGAGGCTAATCCTCTGCACAGGGTTTTGTGCAGTGTGGCATTCTCTGCCAACATGTGTCCTGTTCTCACTGGAGCTGGAAAGCCGAGTTGGTTCAACTACAGCATAAATAGTCTCAAGTGACAATGCAGAGGATGCTTCAGTGTGCTTCAGTTAAGTGCTCTCTCTGGTACCTCTTAAAAAGAAAAAAAACCCCAAACAAAAAAAAACCCAACAATAACAACAAAAAAACCCAAGCAAAAAAAACCCATCCAAACTTCCAAAAAGACAAAGTCAAATAGGAGTCATTCCATATGACAGTGAAGCAGATACCATTTTAGTCAGTGAATTTCCACCAAGCCACAGCAAAAGGCCTCTGTTCAGCAGTAATAGAGCAATTCCTAGATTTCAGACAAGTTTTGCTACTCGATTTCAGTACAATTTCCTCATGCACTCCTAGCCTGAAAGGGCAGTTATTGATACTCTGTATCTTTCAGCAACAGATGGAATTTCCTTTTAGATGCTTTTTAAGTACAGTTGGCATTTTGGTGGCAAATGAATTAAAAGTGAGATATAAGGATGCTTTTTCTTTCTTCCCTTGCAGCTATTTCTACTTCTAATTGAAGATGGTTAGTTTTAGAATGTTTTTGTTGTTGATGTGTTGGGGTTCTTTTCCTCCTTCTAGAATGCATTTTTTTTCAATTAATAAAGATACTTTTCTAATACTTTACTTTTAGAAAAATGGCCAGTCCGTGCTATTTTGTCTTTGAAGCACGTGTAAAGCTCAACAAATCTAAAGGTGAATAAAACATCACAAAGCACAGCTTACTAACATTTGAAATAGAGGCTAGTAGAAATGCCCCAAAGAAGTCCATGGGACACTAAATAGCCTTAAGGACGTGTGGCTGGTTCAGCTGCTTGCACAAGCAGACTACAGCTTCACCTTCCATAAAACCAGATGCCAAACTCGGGGTTTATTTCAATCCTTCTAACGTCACATAAACAAAGCACGGGTTTACACATCAGCTCCTCTTTCACAAGGAGAGATATCCTAGCTACAGGTTACACTACAAACTCTGCAAAACAATGGAACAAACCCTCTGCCATAAGAGCAAACTGGACATAAATAGACGGGAGCAAACGCATACCCAGGCATTCGAACCAGTCCCCTTTTTGTTCTCGCCTTAGGCTCACTAAAAGTGAGCAGCTTAGCTGTTACTATGTATTTACGGGCAAACACGCACACGCGTGCGCGCCGTGGGCCCAGCCTGCATTTTCTGAATACCGTACAACTTCCACTGACCCTATGGCAGAGTTGGATTTAAGCGAAAGGCAAAAACGGTTCCCAGAAAGGCAAGGCTGAAACCCGCGTCCGGGGGCTTGCGGGGGTTGCGGCACACGAGGCCCAACCGCGCAGCTCCAGCCATCACGTGTGCCGAGATGAAACTCGGTTATCATTATTTCTTTTATTATTATTCCCCCCCCCCCTTTTTTTTTTCTGCTGCAGACTTTTTTTTTGGTTTATTTGTTTATGTTGGGTTTTTTTTTAAGGCGCGCCGCAGCGTCTCGCTACGGCAGCATCCCGGCGGCCAGACCCCCACCCTCACCGCCGCCCCGCAGCGCTCCCCAGCCGCAGGGAGAGATGCCGTATGGCCGGCTCCGGCCGCCTCCCCCGTTCCCTCCTGCCCCAAGACCCAGTCGCAACGGTCCCGGTGGGGTCTCCGCACCCTGAGCTACGCGCATTTTTGAGGCTTGAAATCCTCCGCGCTCGTGAGCTAGAAGGCTCGTTTGGCAACGGAAGGGGTGAATGGGAGGAGGGGGGGGCGGAGGCTGCGCACACTGCGGAGACAAAGCGCGGCCGGCGGCGGGCTCCGGCCCGCGCTGCGCGGCCGTGGCGCGGAGACAAAGGCTGCGCGGAGAGCCGCGTCTCCGTCCCCCTCATTGCATCAGCTGCTGCCTACCTTCCCCAGGAGCCGCGGGGTTCCCTCGAGGAATAATCCACACCCTCCGGCAGAAACCGGCCGGAGCACCCTGGCAAATAATTACAGTGATAATCAAAAAATTTGAAATTAAAAAAAAAAAAAAAAGAAAAAGAGGAGAGGACGAGAGGGAAATAAACTGGCGAAACGAAGACAGAGAGGAAGATGCCGCTCCTCCTCCCGCCGCGGGTGTGTGCATGTGGAGGTGGGCGGGCGAGCGGGTGGGCAGGCGAGAGCGCGCCAGGCGCGCGACCGGGCCGGGGCCGCGCTGCCAGGTGCTGAGGGACGCGGAGCTCCGCGGAGCCCCCACGGCGCCTCCTCCCCGGTACCACCCGGTCGCACGTGGCCAGGGGCAGGGGACTCGCGGGCTCCCCGGCACAACCGCTCCTCGGCCGCGAGTACGTTCAGCACCTTTCTTTTTTTCTTTTTAATACATTTTGGTTTTCTGTGTACAGTAAAACATATATATACTTTTAATCTCTTTTTTTTTACTCCACGGCTTGCCCACAGCAGAACCCTTCCTGGCAGGTAAGCCGTATTTCAGTGGAGTTTTCCCTGACATGGCCACGGAAGATCTGGCATCATCATGTTACTCAATTTCCTGTTTCATCATGCAAAATGTATATGCTGTAAATGCTGCCATTTTTTTTCGAGAGGTCAGAGCATTTCCAACTGGGGCAAGACATGCTTTTCAGATACAAAGGGGCATTTGATGCTCATGGAATTTTCGGTAGCTTGTTATTTCTGTGCTAATCTTTAGAAAGTGCTGTATGAACTTTTTGGCTTGGAAAAAACCTTTTTAAGAACAAACCTGAAGCAAGGTGACATTGCAGCTTATGATTTGAGATTGCAGTCCTTGGTTTACTCCACACAACACACTACTTGCAGGGGGTATCACAAGGCAAAGAGAGAAAGGGTGTTTGGAGAGTGCCGGTTTGGGGGCACTTTGCCTGGCTGTCTGCAGAGTGGGGTTGGCTGCTGGGAAGCTCTCATGGTAGCTCTGTCAAGCAGCTTCTTGAGACGTTTGCTCTGAAAGTTCTCCTACCAGGTCTACTAAATGTCAGGACATAAACGCAGGTGAAACACATGAAGAGCTGTGGTTTTCAAATTACCATCTTTGCATGTACAAGTTGGATTCCCATTTTTGTGCTTGTGCTGCTTGCTTTTGTTTGTTTTTGTTTGTTTTTCAGTAAGGGAGTTTTTGAATGTGAGGCGCTGTGCAAACAGTAATTTAATTAACACTCATTGCACCCTGTTAAGATGAGAGCCATATCATCCCAGAAATGAGAGTGAAGCCAGAGAAAGAGCTAGTCGCCCAAGGTCATTAAGCCAAGGGCTGTTCTTTCAACACTTCCTCCTGTGAATCATAGAATCATAAAATATTAGGGGTTGGAAGGGATCTCTGGAGATCATCAAGTCCATCCCCACTGCCAAATCAAGTTCACCTAGGGTAGGTCCCACAGGCATGCATCCGGGTGGGTCTTGAAAGTCTGTAGAGAAGGAGATTCCACAACTACTCTGGGCATTCTGTTCCACTGCTACATCACCCTCACAGTGAAAAAGTTTCTTGCTGTGTTGAGGTGGAACTTTCTTTGTTCTCATTTATACCCATTATTCCTTGTCCTATTACTAGGCACCACACATAAAAGAGACTGGCCCCTTCCACTTGACACCCACCCCTCAGATATTTATATACATTAATAAGACTTGTCAAGACTAAACAGCCCCAGACCTCTCAGCCTTTATTCATAGAAGTTCCAGTCCCCTAATCATCCTCGTAGCTTTCTTGTTGGACTCCTTCCAGTAGATCCCTGTTCCTCTTGAACTGGGGAGCCCAATCTTGGATACAGTATTCCAGGTGTTGTCTCATCTAGAATTTATAGCAGCCCCATAGAAATTTCAGTGTGATGGATGTGAGATTGGATTCCAAGTTAGGGGCTCGACTGCTCGTCCAGCTCTATGTGCAAGGCACCATGCCTGAACGCAGAGAAGTATTTTCAATTAATTCTTACCCAGTTAGACTTATTTATCGTAAATCGACAATCAACTTCCCAGCCAAATTATATATTTTTTAAGTGCATTATGGAGTGGATGCAGTCAGATGGTGGTGTTGTAGGGAGTAATAGGAAACTTTACTTCGTTTCTTTAAAACAAAATGTGTATCAGGATGATAATCAGAATGGTCATTGACTTGATGATGAGTTCTGTTACCACAATTCATTTTATACCTGTAAAGGCAGGGCTATTCTACCTTGAAGATAATTAGTTTCTTACATTGTCATGCACATTCTTAGAATCCAGGTAATTTTTTTGTAGAATTTGGGATAAAATAAAATAGAATACCTTAACACAGCCCCACAAAAATATGAGCATTTATCAGGAATGAAAACTGAAATACTTACAGTATTTCCCATTTCTCCACTCTCCCTTTCAATATCTTGCTGATTTTCTAGCCCCATTGGTTCTGTTTGCCTTGATATGCTGTGCAACACTGATGCTTGTGACCAGCATCTTCTAGGTCTAGCTTTTATGATTTTGTGTAAGCCTTCTTTTCAATAGGTTTTCATGACATTCACGTCTTATTCATTCCTCCTGGGCCTTTCTCTTTATCCTTTTCACTTACAATCTTTTTCCTATATATGGTTTCAGATAGACCAAAGATTCAGGAATTCACTTTTATACTTCAGGCCCATAATTTTTCTTCCTCTTATCCATCTAGAATTTACAGTTCTCTTCTTGGATGCCTTTCAATGCAGTTTTATCTAGTCAGATTTAATCCTCTTCTCTTTCCTCTGAAGTAGCCCTGAGCCTTTCTCTGTCTATGATAACGCCATTCTCATCCTTCTTTTGTTCAAACCTGCAAGTTCCAAATATTATTTAGTTTATATTTTTAACTGCCTAAAATGCATCAACAACTACATTCATTTTCAGAACAACACCCTGAAGTGCAATGTTCTTCCAGAGCCTGGAAAAATCCCTTCTGAACTGTCCTTCAAGAATTTATGCTTACTGACTAACTTAAACTGTCTAATGGAAACTGCAGGTATGTAACAAAAAATATTCCTTTATAATAAAACTGAACTTAAATCAAAAGACACCAAATACTTCTTTGGTTGGCTAACTTATTACAAGTGAGAGGACAGATGAAGGAGAAAAATCTTGTGTTTTGCAGAGAAGCCACTTGCTGTCAGAAAATGACCTTGAATGTCTTTGAAGTCTCTGGCCTTCAAGAATGGCCAAGAGTCGTGAGAAAGCATGGGGTGTTAGCAATGGCTATTTTTTGCACCTCTGTACTACATCTAAATATTGTGCTAGTTGAATTAGAATGCAGGTAGACTTCTGGGACTTTTTTTTTTCCTTTTTAAAATTTTCTTTTGTTTTTGAAAGAAGACTCTGTGTCCATTTGCTCCAGAGACCCCACAAATTTAGCTTTGATAAGGCAGCATCTAAACTATGGGTCTGGTCACAGAAGGGGGCAGTACTGGTCCCCTTTTAGGGAGTATACAGTGGAATCCTCTTCCTAACAAGGCTTCACAAAAACTGTGGCTTAAAAAGTGTCACATGTGCTGTAAGGAGGAGCCAAAAGCTGGTACCTACATGGGCTCAGAATAGTTCAAGCCCTAACATACCAAGGGACCCACTGAAGTGAATTCTTCCAGGGTGGTACAGGTTGCTGTGGAACTGTCCAGTGCAGCTTTGTTCTTGGAAAAAAATTTTTTTAAAAATTTAAAAAAATCCAACAACCTATGTTTTCTCTAGTCTGTGATGCCAGGATTTGCTATCTGACAAAAATAAGGGTTTCTTGGAAATCTACTGCCATGTTAAAAGGCTGCTGGTGCTGGCAGGATCCTGATGTTGATTGTGTCACATTATCTGAGAAGGATGTTTTGCCTAGAAGCTGAGCAAGGAGGAACATCATTGACTACATACAATGCATAATGTAAGATCTGTACATGACTGGTCTTGCACAATACTCTGAAAAGAACTGCCCACACTTGTCACACATTTAGTGAACACTGATAGCATCAACTGTGTTTAAACATGTGTTCAGCCGCCTCCGACTCTGCATGTTGAGACAATCAGTTTTCGAGGGCTGTGAAATCATGCATGCATGACTGTGACTCTGATCATGAGATGTTATCACTTGTTAGTTTCCTGGCCAAAGCATGACATACAACTACAATGACTAATTCTGGCTTAACAGGAGGAGTTCTCCTTTGCTCTTCCTCTTGAGATTCAGGAATTTATACAATGAACCACATAGCTGTCCTTTTTCTCCTTACCTTCTAATCATCTGTTCTAACTCTTTTCTTTGATCAGAATAAATGTTTTATTGGAATACAAAGGGTTCAAACTTCTTTCATGAGGCTAAGGAAATAGCAGTGACTAAACCTAATAGGTCTGCAAGTATAATAGATGCCTGTAGTAATAGTAAACCTTAATTTAAACACACTTCTGAATTACATTTAACAAAATGCTCTAGTGTTAATCGCTTTTAAGGTGTTGCTTCTTACTGACAAATTATAATGTTATAGACCAATTTCTATGATCTGAGTAGACATAAAACTTTGATTTTTCTGAAATTAGTAAACTCAGGCTTTGTCATAATCATGATGACAAGTTGCATTACAACACAAAGAGGAGACCCTCTCTCCTCCAGAAAAGAATATTTTTTGCCATTCCATTTGTATAGAGTAACTTTAAAGGCTTGCTCAGGGGACAGCAATATCCTTCAGGGTTTTGAGGGTTAGTACCTGTTATGTTGGGTTGCCAGAAATAGTTCTGACAACTTGCAACTAGTCCCAGCATAAGGCATGGCTATGGAAGATGGAGACATCTACAGATGTGAAATAATAGATAACTACTGTGAATTAAATCACTAAAGATAATTTACTTAATCCAGGACTGGCCTGCTAGTGCACAGTCCAGTAATTTAATTCTCCTTGGTTCAAAAGATAGATTAAAATATAAATATGTAAAAGAATATGGAAGTTTAATTAAAAATCTGGATGCCAAATATTATCTATCTGAATCAATATAAATAATAAGAAACATTCAGAGTTTCTGAACATGTCTCACTGCTGCTCAAATCCATGGGAAGTGAGGGAACTCAGTATCTCCAGAAATCTGAGTGCTCATTTACCTGATGATATATGAAATTAGATTCAAATCTGTAAGTATCCAGATTGCTCATATTGACCTTATTATAATTCAACAATAATGTATCCCAGAGAAGCTATGGAATCATGAAACATCATTAAATGAATGATTTTTTTAAAAAAGAGTTAATTCTTATTTTTGACAATTCCCCAACAAACTTTTCAAGATGGTGGTAAAGTGATGAACCCTTTCAATCACAACGGTGACCAACCAACCAATAAAGATTAGCTTTACACATGAGAAATCAATACAGTGTGGGGGACTAGGTTAAAATGAAGTTCTTTAAGAACATCCCAATGACTAGTATTTTTTAAAAGAAGAAACCAGAATAAAGCTATTGATATGCCCAAGGTTATGTCAGGAAATCTGGCTAAAATATAGCAGAAATGGTAAGTTTATTTAAAGGCTGATGATAAGTCTGTGAGATGCCTCATGTTGTGCCCAGTGCCCATCCCAGTGTTCCTCTGCTATTTACCTTAGCTTTTGCAGTTCTTTAAAATGTAAACAAATTTCATTTTCATTAAATCTAAATGAAATCAATGAAAGCAAAATTTAATCCATAATTTACAAGGCTTTGGGTATCATGTATACTGTGAAAGTTCTTCTCTAGAGACTGTGGCAGTGCTGTAGGCCAAGGCAATGCTCTCTGTGCCTGTGTGCTCAGTGGTTATTAAATGTATGTACATTTAATAATTTGTTTATGGAGGAGTCAGGTTCTGTAGAAAAAACATTAAACTAAAAAAAAAAATTAATCTAACTGGAACTTCATGGTATAAATATAGCAAAACTTCCTGATCTGCTTGAGACAGAAGTCTCCAGCATTGCTGGTGTGGCTGCTTCCCCCAAGCCTCCCTTGCAGGACAGAGCTGGTCAATGGCAGTTGTACCTCCCTGACATGCTACTGAGCTCAAGCTCCAAATAAGGAAAAAATACAAATAGCAGACAAATATGTCAAAGCATACAGCTCTACTAGCAGTCATGCTTCAAAACATTCTGAGGTACCTGTGCAGTAGTCTATTTCCCTGGTTTTGGGCTTTATATAGCAGCCATCATTACAGTAATGAAGTGATTACAGGCCTAATTATAGGACTAGAAATGACATGCATTCCTGCAATCTTGTTAAGTACTCCATATCTGAATCCCCTGATTTCAAGGATAGTCTTTGAAAAACTATCTTTAGAGAACTTTTTTTTTTTTTCTTCTAAGTGCGCTTGATTGAAGTGAGGAGTCTATCATATTGTAGAATTATTGATTACAATAAGTACTTGGAACCTATACAGTGTTTTCCATCTCAGCATCTCCTAGTATTTTGCTACAAGGGGCAAATATTATTAGTCTCATTGCAGATTGAAAACTTGGAGGAAAATGAAGAAATACATTATTTATTTAGGATTCCATTCAACTGGTGGAGCAAGACTAGATAGTTCAAGACTAGCTACCCTTTCCTTTAATGTCCTTGAGGGTCTCCTGAAAAAAAAAAAAAGAAAAAAAAAGACTTTTTTTCAGTTTTTTTAGGATGGAAGAGTCTTCCATGGGGATCCTGGTGCTATGGATTTTGGGTACAAAACAAGACAGCCTCCAACTGAATACCTGCAAGTTTTCTTTTCCAGAGCAGCTCCTCTCTCTTTGTACAATAATCAGGAAGTTCTCTGTGGTCATATTAATGATAGGAACACAGTATTACAGGGGAAAAGACTTCTTAAAAAGACTTATGTGTCTACCTTAATTACTAGTATATGCCTCCGTAGAGGCAGATCTGTCTTCATGTCCGCTCCTGACACTTTTGCAGATGGAAAGCTGAACCTGCTCCCTACCAGCATCTGTTTTATTGTCTCCCAGAGTTGTGGGCTTACGTTCCTCTCCTATCTGGGCTTACGACCCTATGACATCCTATCTGGGACACTTGGTGCCACCAGAAGTTGAACTTCTGCGTGAACATCACCTGCCTTGTCCTGAAACCTCTTCTGGTAAATGGGGATTAGTGGAAGATGCTGTTCACTTAGCAATGCACACAACTAATTATGTACATTCTTACAGCAAACAAGACCCCATGGTACAGCTCTGGCTAACCAGAATGCAGAAGATGTATTACAATATATACAACATATACATTCATTTATTTGTATTACCATTTTATAGCTAAAATTTACAGATACATATAGTGTATATTATATTTTAGTGGATGTCTGTTGTATCTCTTATAAGAAATACATTTTAAACCCCACTGCAAATGGGTTTAGAAGTGGTATTTGATGCATGAACTTGTCTGTAGTTTGTGTAGAGTGTTCATCCAAAACGGCCATTACAAAGTGCTGTCTTCCTAAAGCCTGCACTTGGAAGCAAATTGTAGCCTGACCCTGCAAATTTTGTGCACTCAAGTACTGAAATCATATTATGTGTTTTTATTATACCATCATGGCCTAATGCATCTGTAAAAGGAAGGAGTAAGTACATTTTGTAAATGTGTTCTGAAATATTCATGTTCATTGAGAATGTTACCTGGTTCAGGTTGCTTTTCTAAAGGAGTGTAATCTAAAAACAGTGGTTTCAGAAAGAGTCATGGTGCTGGTTTCGCAGAGTCCATTTTACTCACCATGAGTGTAGGACTGTGGGAAGTCTCATCTGTGGCCCTCTTAGGCACTTTTAGGGCTGACTGGAAGATCGTTAAGTCAACGAAGGACAGGCACATAAAACATAGTGTGTGATAAAGCACTTACCCAACTTTAGTTCATAATGGCAAGTCCAGGATGTACCTAATTGCTTAAACATTGTTACAAGGGTAACATCAGAAGGATGGAGTAGCCTGGAGAAGAGCTTCATCATAGGCTGTGGTTGCACAGATGTCTCTCTTGCTTTGATCAAGGCTGGGGCATATGCCTAAGTTAAGAACAACACCTCCCAAGGCTTGAGCTCAGATCAATTCCCCGGAAGGTCAGTGCAGTCAGAAACAGACCTACACTAGCATTTTTAATCCACATAAGTTGTCTACAAGAACTTGTCTGGGACTTGACTTCCCACCACTGAACAAGGGGCTTTTTCTCCTGCCCCTTCTTAACCCCTTCCCAAACTGGAAGCTCAGAAGTCACTACTGCTCACCAGAGCAGGTCCTTTTCTGTGACCCAGGCAGCCTCAGTAGGGGCATGCCAGTGCTGGAGGTGGCAGGGAAAGGATCATGTTGACTACAACCAGAGCAGGATCACAGTGTTGCCAGACCTGGTGAGAGATGTCTGAAAATACAGAGGAAGGGGATGGTGTTATAAACCTCCAGTGAGACTGAGGGGATTGTCTATATATTAGCACAGAGGGAGCACCAGAGTTTGTTCCAGCTCCCTAGAGCAAGCAGCACAGTCCTATATGAGCTGCATGGCTTCATTTATTCCTGCATTCCAGGTGAATGAATCAGTTCTGCAGTGTTCCTTGGGCTTTGCACTTTTTGTTTTTTGCACTAAAGTCTGTGGTTAAACTCCAAGGTGAGAGGTGTGCAAAACCTGGGTGTTGAATAACAGATCTGCCAGCAGTGACATCCAAAAGTATCTGAGGTCAACCAGACTCCCCTCTTCTCTTCTTGGCTGAGACAGGACAAACACAGCCCCACAGCTACCCCCACACCACCTAATGCTTGGAGCATGCCTGGCATAGAAAATGTTGATTGTGGTTTTAAGAAACCTACATGGGGATTTTAAATGAAAGAGTGACCAGACTTTGGAGCATGCCCATTCTGGGCAGTGAGAAAAAACCCCAAAAATCCACCAGTCTGACCTACAGGGAATTAAGAAAGTAACAATACAGTATATCAGAACTTGCTTCACTTGCATAATTATGTTTGAAAATGTTCCAGGTTTAACCAGGGGAGTGACCAATAGTGAATTTCTGGGAACCTCACCCAACTCACAGTAAATACTCTGCAAGAAGAGAGGCAGAGTCCATAAACAATCAAGAAGCTCTTGAAGCTTACAGCAGTATGCAATTATTACAATCTGAGCATTTTTTTAAGCAGAGCAAATATTTGCTTTCAACTTCACAGCTAGCTGTTGCCAGTGACATAGGCAGCCTCCATGGGCACAAACATTCACTTGCGTGGATTAAACAAACATGTGCCACTCATAACAAACAGGACTGGTCATGACTCATTACGCTGTGTTTCCTAACCAGGTAATCAATTGCCTGAAAATGCTGTGACAACATAGTTGATGAGCTGTGTAATGTGAAGAGGATGGTGACACAACCAAAGGCTACCTTCTTCAGACCTTTTGCACACAACGGTGCTGCATTGGGACTTCTAAAAATAGAGCAATTTTTGTCCCCCCATATTTTTAATTCATGTTTGGAAAATCTCTTGTATTAAATTCATGTTCTCTCCCTGTTTTTTTCATTACCTTTTTTCCCCTTTATTAAGGCTAGTTTATATCACAGATCATGTTACATGTATCGTGTTTCATGTATCATGTTACATCATGGAAAGAGTGGAGCACCAATGTCTTTAGCTAAAGGACAGACAAAACTTTGTTTTTTTCACTGCATAACACTTTGCTCATTGAAATACCCCACTGCCAGCATACTTGCCTTGCCTGTCTGATTGAGACCTCACTCTGGTATGCCTGATGGGACACAGAGACAAGCAGCACACATTGCGCCCTTCTTTATTATGACATTATGACAATACGAAAGCCTAGGTGGTCCATCTGGGGCTGTTTGAGTAAGGATATTTATTTCTGTGTTCTCTAAGAGCTTTGGAGGCCATGATATATGTTTGGAGAGTGAAATAAAACTTTTTAAAATAACTTTTCATTCTGAAGTTGAACTACTCTTGGAAAATACTTGACTAGTAACAAAAAAACCTGCCTCTCCCTGCATTTATCCAGTCTAAAAATACTGTGTTGTACAGGACTCACTAATATTTTATTTGCAAGCCTATCATTTTCCCTAAGATATTCTTACTATGAAAGTGTTTATTTCCTCCTATCCCAGTGGCACAAGGCTATTAATGTTATTACAGTAATGTTTGAGTTGTGCATATCATTGACATGCTGCTGCAGTAAAACTTGCCCTCTGGTTTCTTGTCAATTTGATTACTCTGTGTTAGCCAGGATGGCAGTGACATGGGAGATGGTCACACAGATGGAGGGGGACAGATGGGACATGGTCAGGTAGATGGAGGGCACCAACGCATGCTGGTGAGCTGAGGTTTGTGCACCGAATAACGGAAACTTCTGAGCACACTCCTCCTTCTTCAGGTAAGAGGTAGAAGCAAGCTTGAAAGCTCAGCATAAGTGGAGGGAAACTGCTCTAGGGCAAAGCAGGTGTGCTTAAGTTAAGCCACCTGATGGTAAAGGTAGTTGGTGCTTGAACAACATAGTGGAGAGGTTTGATAAATTCATCCTGTAAGTGTGGGGAGGGGTAATGCCTCACCTGCCTCACGTAAGGGTGGGAAAGGAGCAGACTGTGATGTGCAGTGGAACAGTTTCATAGCAAATGTGTGTTTGCTGCTTCTGTTTCAGTCCTGTACACGAGCTTGTGCTCCTGAAAGCGTTTTGGGCATTATTTTTGTTATTATGTTAAATTAGACCAGTTCATCTAATAAGACTTATAATCTCTACCTAAAAAAACTTGTTTTCTTATGTTCTTATGTATTTTTGGCTATAGCAATGCTATTTCTTTTGATACAAATTTTCATTCAATAAAACTTACTTTGATACATATCATAGCATGTCCTTATTTTTCACTTTACAACATGTGAAGATATAATAATACATTCTTGTGACAAAGTTCATGAAGGGAAGTCACAAAATTAAGTCATTATTCTTATGAGACACTCCAGATTTTATAAAACACTTTTCTGAGAACATGTGATCCTTGGCTACACTGCAGTTTTCCTGCAGTCCTGTTGTATAGAAAGATTTCTTTGATGTCCAAATTAAATTTTTTTTAGCTTAGTTCTGTTTTCCACAGCAGTTCTGATAGGTATTTGGTTTGGGAAATAGTTTTGTCTCTTTTCCTTTTTGTTGTTCTGGGAAATAGGTATACACCTTCCAGAGAAGCTGGAAGTGCTTTATCTTCAATATAAATGTGTTATGACATACAACACTCTTATTGATCTATTGTGGTGGTGTCCTCAGATATGCTTTCTTTGCATTCCTTTCTTTCAGAGCCCAGAGTTAAAGAAATGAGCAGCTGAAGTTCTGATAATCCCAAGCAAAACCTAAAATCATGCTCATAAGTCTAAATATAAAACTCATAGCAAGATGCAATCAGCATTTGCACATGTCAGCTTCACTTGAAAAATAAAATTCTGACAGGAAATGGAAAACAAGAAAATAATCCTCAAAAGGATTCTAATAACTCCAAAATTGGAATATTTTTATGGTTTTATTTTATTTGATCCTCTTTAAGTTTTAAAAGAGTGTATCAGGATAGTGCCTCCTACACAGAAAACTTAACAGACAGAAAATAATTTTAAAAGGTCTTATATCATGCAGAATTAAAGTGTTTATAACAAGAGAAGAATGGAAAGGAAATAGCTGTGTTTTCATCACTTGACTGATTAACATCATCAGGCCAGAATTGTCCTAATTTTCTGTGAGGTATGGGATTAGTTGGCAGGAAGGGAACACAGCAATATTGTTCTGTGTGCTGTCACATGACATTGCCCAGCGGATAATAGTGACTTTGCCAGCCTGCAAAGTGAGGGGCTCTGGGAAGCCCCAGCACATGCAGCATGTCCACTCGGTGGACATTTGTGTGCAGGCCTCTGCACAGTGTGACAGCAGCTGCAGGGTGACACTGACATTTAAATGAGATGGTCACACAGTGGTCATGTTCAGATCGTTCTGTCTTCCAAACTTCCTTGCTGAGAAGTGTCATCCCAAAAGTGGCCATGTCTTCACAGAAATACCTTCAGGTCCATTATCTTAGAAGTTCCCTGAAACGTTTACCATGAAAGGGCATCTGTGAGAAATTCCTTGACTGGTACAGCTGGAGCAATGTCTTGGACTATTTGTAAGAGACCATTAAACTGAAGAGATGGCTTGTTCTGAGGCCAACTAGCTGGTAAATGTGCCCCTGAAGCACAGCTTGTTTTACCACCATTGGCTTGCCTGGCCATGACAACACAGCGCTCTACCTTCCAGGGGCCATACTCAATGCTGTGAAACACATGCAAGCATTTTGGCCTTGAAATGAAAAATATCATGAGTATGGTTTTGGTAACGATCCAGGCACAATTTCTAATAGGATTAGGTATCAGCAGCAGTCCTGAGAATTGGGGTAACACTTCTCATGCTGCAGATCTTTGCCCTGTTGCTTTTCTCAGCATATGTCTGAGCTGCTTGATTGTTTTGGAGCAAAGTTTGAGCTCCATGTTCTTTTATTTTTTTTTTTTTTTTCTTTCTTTTCAAAGTAACTCTGTACAGGAGGCTTTGAGTGCAGAAATAACTTATTTTAGGCTCAAGTCCAAAAGTACTTTAAAATAAGTATTAAAGGTAATGAGACCATTCAAGTTGCCTAAAGCATATGCTTAATTTGGATCCCCAGAGCCCCAAGTTAATGCAAATTTTGCCTTTAAGTTCTGGTCCTCTTTCAAGTGCTGGTCCTATCCAGCCCAGTCATTGTGCTTGGAGTACAAATATTTATGTTCCACCTAAAAAAAGCAACCCTGAATCTGTAAGAATTACGATATGAGGTTTGAAGATGGTTTTAACAAGCCCTTGCCACTATTCTGCATAGAAAAATGGATTAGAAAATGAGCAAGCACCTACAATAGGGTTTATTTTTTGGAGGGGATTTGCATCACTCTTTCTGTTATTGCCTCTATTAATCCTTGTTAATTTTGTGGTAGGTATAAAAAAAAAAAGCTGGAGTAACTATGTGACAGCTGGTACCAACATTGTGAGATCACCACTATTAAGACTGCATTCTCTTCAGAGAAAATAATTTATCTACTTTTGTGTCTTTGAGATAAGTGAACATCTTGACAACAGCAACATAACCCAAAATAATTATTCAAAATCGAAACAACTTTCAAGTTCTGTGTTGCTATGCTCTATAAAATAATTCACCACTGTTGTCTGCCTTTGGTGCAGCCAGCTATAAAGAAAAATGGAAAAGTATTCACATTCCATTAAAATACTTCTTCACCTTGTTATTTTAAATGGCCAAAGTTATCCTTCCTCGAAACACCAGCATAGTTCAGGCCACCTATTTTTGTACACAAAGGCTGTTTTTAAATACCTAAGAACAAAGATATTTCCTATGAGTCAAGGCAAATTCCTCCCTTCAAATGACAATGTCACCATCAATCACTTGGCCAGAAAGAAAATGCTTACTGTCTTTTATTTCCTATCTGGTTCCCGGAAAATTGCATTAAACCTACTGTTTTCTGTTAGTTTCTTTTCAGGAAGTGAAGTTACTAACTCAAGGTCAGAACTTTGTTCATGACTTTGCAATTTTTACATGGTTCTTTTAATTGTCTGTGAGTGGAAAAGGGTACAGTGTTGCTGGGATGTTTCAGTATAGACTGGCAGTCCTGATGTCCCTCAAGGCTATAGACCAGGCTGACCATTTCCCTAGGGAACGAGTACTTTTTATATCTTATATACATAGCACCAAAACTCAGCACTGCACAAGCTTCCCATAACAAGAGAGAATGTTTTTCTGGAGAGGGGCATACGCATGCCTGTGTATTTGATCAGTGGCTCTTCAGAAGGAGGAATGATCTGCTGGCAGTTTGACTGTAAGTGCTATTTGTGGTGCTGCACTAGATGTTGCATGAGCCACAGCTGCTGCGTGGCCATTGCATGGATTATGGCTGCTGCACTAGCCATTGCTGCTCACCACTCCTCAATTGCCCTGGGATGTCTTGCCTTGCTGGCAGGCAACACTCCTTTGTTTTCCAGGATGAGTTTGTTTTCAGCTTGAAAATAAGGACAGGAAAAGGTTTATGTATCTTTGCTTAAGGCTCAGAAACAAGTGAAGTCTGAAAAAAACATGCTAATTCATTTTTGGCTTACTTCTAATGGTTATCCACTCTAAAAGTCCATGTTCAGATGGCCAACTGGACCCCCATGCTACTTGTATGATCTATCTCCTTGATTTCACCAAGTGTGTATGAGTGCCAGTAATTGCTCACAGTCAGCAGGAAAGGATTCTATCTTATTACTTACACTTTATTGCTTATGTTAATGTGTCAGTGGGATAGAAGATAGCCTTGTGGTCACTAAGTAGAAAGAATTAAGTAATGACTCAGGTTTCTCTTGAAGACTATCAACCTTTGTTTCACATGATTTCAAAGTAATTTCAAATTATTATAAATATTTATTAATTGAGCTGCTTTATGGGCTGGGTTATCTGATGTTTAGTCCTTCACACAGTCTGTTATATGTACCTCATCCAGGATTATTTCCACAAAGTCCTTCCTCCCTTCACTGTTCAGGGAAAGCAAGGAGGCAAGTAACCATGAAACCACTTTTTGATTCTGATGTTTTTGCACGTGTTCTTCTCATCTCCCTTTCTTGTTTAGCAGTGGGTCTACTTTCTCTCTTCACAATCATGAAATTATTATATTTTTCTGTTCCTCTCCAGGTCACTTTTTCATCCTGTGCTTCTTCTGACTTGTTTTTCTTCCCCATGACTTGTGGCTTTGGAGAGCTCCATTGACAACTTCAAAAATGCATTAATTGCCTATGTCTTCACTCATGCTATGAATCTATGCTTGCAGGAGACCTTGGTGACACAAATCAGTTTGCAAACATTCACGTGAGGGTGAGACTTTAAGGTCTGGTAGCCGCTTGACAATGGGTGCTTGTCTTACAGTGGTGCCAAACAGAATAACAGGCTTCCAGCAACTCTCACTCACACACTTTGGGCACCTGGGGGGAGATTGAGGGGAGTGGCCCAGGCAGGGGCCTTTAGCATCCACTAAGCTGTTAGCACATACTCAGACACCTTCCTCTTTTAGGCAACACAGCCAGCTCAGTGTCCTGCCAATCTCTTTGCCTCTGCATCATCTTTCTGCATCTTCCAGTTGCCTAGGAGGGCTGTAGGGTGAGCCAGCTCATGGACATAACTCTGGATTAAGGAAAAAAGTACAAACTCTGAAGATGTGGAAGCTAGATCAGTGGTAACATTAATGTGTCCGTTGGCTGGCATATACTCACTGTCATGATATTGCAGTATCTCACTGTTTCTTTATCAGTGAGTTTTAAAATATCTTGTTTTATAAAATCCCACTGTAAAGCTGTATGATAGTCTGTTTGCTAGACTGAGTAAAAAAGACCTATGTACTTCCTCTTTGAAACCAGGTCATCTTTACACTTTCTGAGAAGATTATATGGGAAACTGCACAGCAAATCAACAGTGGAGACATTTCTTTATGAAAAAAAAAAGAAAAAGAAAAAGAAAAAAAAAAGACCTAAGGATTTTGCAAAACCTAGTGAGAGTTTGAAAAGTGAATGGTGTTGGGTGTCTGTGGTGGAGGAGAGAAGGGAGAGTTGCAATGCATTCACTTGAGGAAGTGAGAAAGAAATGAAAACAAGAAGGATCATGCAGAGAACTTCTGCAGTTTTATCTCTGTGTTGTTGGACTATAATAACTCGCTCTCCATAGACAGGGAAAGCACCATGTCTAGTGACTTAATCAAGGGAAAAGTCTGAAGCACACAGGCAACTTGACAGATAACAGCAGAACTGACAGAAACAAAGCAATCTGTAAAAGTACTCAAAGTTCCATGTGTTTAAATTTTCTCAGTATTTATAAAAATAAAAATGCAATCAAAGTAGTTACTGTAAGTAGTTATTGATGCCTTTTTCAGAAGGATTTCATTTTTCTCCAAAGTTTCTGGGTGACGGAGATAGGATCTCATTCTTTCCCACACTTATCCATACACAAGTAAGAAAGGAAATATTTCAGAGGTTTTGTTCTAGTCAAGTTGCTGCTAGAAAATGCAGAAGACTGCTGTTCCCTGCCAAGCTAGAATTTACAGCGGAGGACAGATGGATATTCTAACAGCCACGCTCAGACATAATAACCGTCATAGGACTTCTCCACTGGGACTTGGAGATAAGCAGTGTGTTGATCCAAGATACGGATTGTTTTAAATGGGTTGAGAAATGTAACCATGGGATGGAAAGTGGCTCTGTTAAGTGTAGGAGTACTGAAGTGCTGCATTTGACCTACTGTAATGGCTGGAAATCCATGGCAGCAAAACCCCAAAACATTTATTTTGAGTCAAACTACTGACTTGGTCTTGAAACCAAATTCATATGCTACTGTGACCTTGCTGGTGACATGGCCTGTGTTTTCTTTGTTACTTTAGAGGGGCTCACTGAGGAGCTGGAGGCCAAGTCCTGTGAGAGGAAAGGCTGCTGCATTAATGCCTTATAATCAGTTTGGGGTTGAAGTTGACTGGTTAAGATCAGAAGCCAGGTGTGTATATGTGTCATACCTGAAATGAATGCTCTTGCAGAAGAAATGAAGATCAAAGGCCAGTTTGCTGCAGCTACCACAGTAAGTACTGGCTTCAGAAGTACAATGTGAAAGAGGAATTCAGAGAATCCTGGTCCTTCATGGGACCAAGACAAATAATATAAGTGTGGGAATCAATATTGGTTCTTGTTTTAGAAGAGAGACTTAGGATTTTAGAAGAAAGACTTGCGGGCTTTACTCCTCCAGGTAATGTTTTATTGTCTTTCCAGGTAAATCCAAGTAGATTAGAAGAGCCCTTGTACTCTCTATTCCCAGTGTGTACACACAGACACACACAGTCACCCCAAACCATGATTGTTACATCAGGCACGACTCATTTATTTAAAAATGTTTCTTGGGCCCCCCATGCGTTTAACAATCTGATTAGAAGAATTTTAATCTTATTTGTGCTCAGAAAACACGTGACATATCTTTTCAGTCAGGTGAGGGACCCATTCCATATTTGGGAATAGGACAAATGCTGAAATCCTATGCAAGCAGGAAGCGTGCAGCCCCTCCGAGCTGGGTGATGACAGGAGGCTACAGATGGCCCCCATGGGCAGTAGATATGTATTAGTGCAAATTTCATCATTTCCTGCAGTCAAGACATTTTGGCTCCATCTCTGTGGGTGGGCTGGCATGTGTAGCAGGCTCACTGCTCCTGGTGCAGCTCCTCAGCAGGAAATACTTGCACCCAACTCTGGCCTCTGGTAATTCTTTGTCAGCTTCTTGTGACAGCTTGGTTTCTAGTGGATGGTATTCTTAGGAACTTTCTCACTTTTTCCCCAGAAAAACACAACCCTAACATGCCATTTTCATTTGGAGTCCAGTAATCCTTGAAGAGCAACAGTTTCACAGCTCCCCGAGTGTTCCAGAAGATCAATGCAAATATTTTAATGGTGCCTATTTTCAAAACCTGCCTTCTGAAGGTCTCGTTGCTGCTGTTTGCTGATGGTCATGGAGTGAAACTATTTACACTCTCCACAGCTGCTCTCCATGCTTTCACAAAGTTGTGGTTCGTTTGTGGCTTCTTTGATTACTACTTTTTTTTACTTGGCTGTTGTGCAAGGGTGTGCTCCTTGTGTATTGCCCACAGTGGAAGCACCGGACCACCATTTTTAGTCATTGCCCAGGTCCTCAGTGGAGGTTTAAGCAGGGCCTCCAGGTGACATCTGGAGGTGCCCAGGGGACAACTCCCGGCCCATGAGACCTGTCTGTGTGTCTGTCTGTCTGCTCTGAGTAGTTACCTGGGCTCCAGTTCCAAGATACTCTGTACTAGTATATTAAATAATTTTACCAAGTGGGCAGGAAGGAGCAATACTGTCTGTTCATTAATTGGTAATTTATTTTAGCAAAAAGTAGAAACGTGGTTGACCATGTTAGCTCTGGTCCAATAACTCATGAGCTTTTGGAATACCTGCAGATTCTCACTTAGCTCTATTTAATTTTCCTGTAATCTGAATTGTTTGAAGATGCTGTAAGGAAGATTTTTAAAGATCACACAATGGTAGTTACATAAGCTACATTTCTTTTCCAAGACCTATACTGAATTTTTATGTTATTGCTAGTACCTATCCAACATATATTACCGATCAGTTTATGTTCTGCAATTGGAAAACTTCCTTCTTAAAATTTTCCCCTTATGTAAATAAGAATGACAATAAAGAAATAACACTTATTTCTAATTTAAATAACATTTGCAAACATTTTTGATGATGCCACCTGTTACTGGGATTGCCTGACTGTTCTCTTACTTGAATATGTTTCTGTTTTTTAAACGTTGCCTATCTTCAGATATTTCTCCTGACATTTTCCATTACAAGTAACTGCAGCAGGGTGGTTGTTTTGTGCATCTGTGAGGAAAAACAATAAGCCAAATTATTTAATCCATTTGAGAGAAAAAAATCAGGGAAAAGAGGATGTTTTCCTGTAGTAAAATAATGAATCATTTTTCCTGGGAAAAGCTGCCCCTCCCATTGCCCACAGCAGAGCTTCATTCTTGACCAAAGCATGGATGGAAAAGAGGTGCCTGAACTGAGTGTGGAAGTGGGAAGTGCGCTTCTCCAAGCTGCCAAAGGAGTCCATGAGGGACTGTTGGAGAACTGGGGCTGGAGGAAGAACAAGAAAATACTCCTTGTAGTTAGAGTGGGCAACATAAGGAGACCAGCTGGGCAGAGATGTGGAAAATCAAAGGAAGATTCTCTAGCTGTGCCTGGATAAATCTAATGTGTAAGAGTGAGTGGGAGCTGTACTTGGGCAGGAATGTGGTTGCAAAAGTAGGAAATGAGAGAAGGTGGCTTGTGAGAGGAGCTGGGAGAGGTGGTATTTCTGGGAGTGCTGGCAAACTGGCACTGGGGTCAGACCAAGAGTGATAGAGCTGACAGAGTCACCTTATGGCAGCCAAAAGCAGCTAGTTGGCAGAACACAGAAGGAAATGCACATGAAAGCAGGTGGGGTTTAGACTGTCATGCTTGGAGACTGAAACCAGAAAGGCTGAGGAAGTGGGCACTTCACACATTTGCACTGGGCATGAGATGGCACATCCACATTCCCAGAAGGATAGGACTGGATGTCCATGAAGGCATCTCAGCTCTTTCTGGCACCGAAAGGTGGTGTAAAGAGCCCAGAAAGGGAATCTGGGCACACAGACTGAATAAGAGCTGTGCTCCCTTCAAACATACCAAGATAAGCCCTGTTCTGCTGCACGAACACTTGGGGGTGAGGTGAATGACTGTAGGACAGAACAGACTTGGCAAGGCCAGGGGGAAGAAAGAGGTAAACTTCAGAGGAACCAGATGAAAGTAAAGATGCCATCTTTCACCTGCAAAGGACTCAAGCATTGTGAGTAAGCCCTAAGCCCTAAGCCACTGTCACACAGCACAACTTATTGGTGATGTTTGTTAATTTGGTTGATTGGTTTTTGGTTTTAGTCACTGCACAATCTAATTCATCACACAGTGTTGAGCCAACTTTTGAGAGGAATCAGAAGTGTGTAAAAATACTACTTTATGTATTATTTAACATAAATGGGATGGATATACCCGATTGTGGAGTGGTGAGCTTAATTGCTGCACTTTTAGGGAAAGGGTTTCCATACCATTGTGACAGTAGGCAAATTATGAGAATGAGCATTTCCAGGCATGACCAGCCTTTCCAAGTGGCTAACTTGATGCTCAGGGGTTCTTGTTTCAAGAATGTTGGATCACTCAAACCCTGTTTGTGGTTCTGCTTCAGATGCATTTAAGCAATTGCTGAAATACAAAATAAGGAAGTGCAGGACATTAAATTGTGGACTCCAATTCATAGCTTCTTCCCAGTGCTGCCTCTCCACACTTCAGGTCCCCAGAGGCATAGACTGATTTACACCTTCTTACAAGCCTGCAACATTGTGAAAATGAGTAATCATTTGTGTTTTACAAAGAAGAAATTAAAATGACATCAAGAGAGAAATAGAGACACTAATCCCTCATTAGGATGGGCTTGAACTTTGAGCAAATACATAAAACACTGTGAAGACATAGAAAATGTGACAAAAACAAAATTAATAGCTACTCAGTGGGAGTTCCAAAGACAAATACTATGCAATCATGTAATTAAAGCAACCTTAATTGAGGCATTTATTAATTTCAGGGTACTTAACTATGTCTCTTCAATTGTCCTTTCATACAGTGTTCTGTTGTGTATGTAACACATCAAGTTTCACCTCCACTGTCTCCCACATTAAATTCTTCCTATTTGGCAAATACAGAGATTTGTATGAACTGATGGAGATTTCTAGAAAACAAAGAACCAATTTGCCAAACTTGGTTTATATCCAATTGCTGAAATACAAGGAAAACAGATGCACCAGTTTTGATGCTGCAGATTCAGTTGCAGGAAAATAGCACAGGATTTTAGGAACTCACTCACTTACAACACACAAGGCCTGACATATCTTGTTTCCAGATACGCCTGTACTGGCAAAAATTATGTAATACAGGTTCATTGTAGAATTTAGTATCTCATTTTAATACCCAGGTGTGTTCTGTATGGTGTCATAAAACATGGTCTTGGTTGCATTCTTCCCCTCCCCCCCCCTTCCTGTGCTCATAAACATGCATGAAATTAAATAAACATTTTATAATTTTTAAATAAAATCCTTCGAATGTCTCCCCTCCAAAAAACATCACAACATTGCTTAGGGTTATCTATTTATTTATTTCAGTTAAAACAAACATACAATGTTTCATTGAAACTGTGTTGCCCTCCCTGCCAACTGTAGCTGGACTGTTGGCCTCCAACAATAAACAATACAGTGGGTATTTACATATGTACACGGATGTACCGTAGGATGCCTGAATTTGGTGGCCTAACAAATATGCTAGATTGTGAAAGTTGTTTTAGTAGCTGCATTCAGGAAATTTTAACATCCATTGTAGAGGAGAAGTATACATGAACCTGAACGGTGCTTTTTATGGACCCAAGTGACTCCTGATTTTATTGCAACATACACATTTGTAATAAATAAAATCTTAGTGTTTTCTTGCACACCTTAGGTGTAATACATTTCTTCCATTTTTGTGAGCATTACATTTTGTTGTAAAAGAATCCGAAAGCTGTTATACAGATGTACAACATAAACAATTCCTTGAAATGATGTAACAATCAGTTATGAGAGAGGAATATATACATAAATCCTGGATTCCAAACCTACATTATATACATGATACTTACAGTATATACACACATACAGTTTATGTACATAGACTATCATAAATATTGAAAAATAGGTTTAGTTTTAATGGATTACTGTTTTATAAATAACATGTTACACTTAGGACTGAAATATCATGGAAGACAGTAATTGTCTAATTGAGGTGACAAAACAGTGGTTTAATACTGAAGCTGCTCTTTCAGGTGGTTTATAATGTAGGTAACTTTAAGCAGACAGGTTTGGAAAAAAAATTAAAAATTTACATAAATCATATGTTGGAAAACAACCCAGCCAAGTGGAACTCAACTGTCACAGGTGGAGTCAGTAATCAAAATAATCCAACACATAATGTAAAATCTGGAAGTTGCTACATCATAGGATTTACATGTATGATGCATTATGAGGTGTTCTCACATAAATTTTCCTCCTCTCTGGCTGCTGAGAAGGACTGTGTAGTAACACATTTACACCTCATTCCTCTTCCATGGTCACTGTGAGAAAGGTTATTTCTCTTTTTAAATACTGACAAGGGAAGCACTTAATCCCTTATGTGCTACAAATTGCTAAAAGTAGACAAAAGTTTTAATCCTTTTACACCTTTCTACTCTTTTGGAGAGGAAGAGAAAAAGCTGCCAAGTACTAAGGAGGCAGGCACTCAGCACTTCTGTGGAGATCAGGTATCACGGGGTAGTTAGCCATGATGTACAGTACCTGAGCAGAGCAGTACCTGCGGAGTGTTCGTCAGTGCTGACTCCGAGATCATGAATTGCCAGTTGAGTACCACCAAACTAGTAATACAAATAAAACATAACAGGAATCTAACTTCTCTTTACAATTTTACACTACAGACTTGGTGACCAGTACGTACACTCATGCAGAAGTATCAATACAAAATACCTGCAATTTTTTTATCACAGATTTTAAATGGCTGGGCAGAGATTGACATTATCTGCCAAACAGTGACATATCATTTAGATTTGTTCCTGATTAATTCTACAAGAGCAAAAAAGTTTCAGGCACTGTTAAAACACTGGATTACAGGCCCTTACTTGCTCCCTCTGACATGACAACTGAGTGGAACTCTGTAAAAACAGATTTTTTAAAACATCATGTCAGATGAAGACAATTGACCACATTGCCATGATTATTTCATTAATAATCTCTATCTAGGCTTTTGTACCCAATATTGTTTCGCTTGAGAACCTCTTATAAGCCAAGTATGCTGTTATACAAGTGTTACTTCTCTTCAATCTGGGATAAGAATGAAAGAGTAAACATGCACTAAAAACAAAACAGCTTATCACAACCATACAGCACCTGTTTCATCAGCTAGCTAGCTAGGGCTCTTAAGAAACATATTTCTGAAGCAAACAAGTATGAGATGACTATCCAGCCTATGAGGTCATCTTTAATACTACTATACAGTATAAATTGGAAGAGGAATCCCAGTTGTGTATATGAAGAGAGTTTGTACCAAGCATGAAATAATGGTGCAGTTATTGTGGTTTTGACTCAGAAACAGAACAGTCAAGTAATTAAAAATCCAAAAATGGATGAGTAATTTGAGAAATACTGTACATTTAAAAAATATACAACTAGTAAACTACATCAGGACCTTTTTGTTTTCCTACAGAGTGTTTCAAGATAGATTGGACAGAAAAACCCCACCCAACAGACATTGCTACAACTGACAATGGACCTCATTAATAAAGAGAACTCCAGGAGGGAGTTTGATATTAATGGCATCATATGCTCCAGTGCCATTCTGTTTCTATCTACAACAGAAGAAAACAAATAGCAAGAACCCCCAAACCTTGTTTTACTCAATTGCACTACTGAGTACCTCAAGAAGGGAAATGTCAATGCCATCTTTATGATTTCTGGATTAATTATGTTTTTCTCAAACTTTCCTGTTCTAAAGGGTGTTTATTTTAAGGCTTGAAAATCTGGGTTTCCATACCATTTTTGGGAACTAAGGTAACTGTGGTTACTTAAATAAGATGACAAATTATTTTAATTTCATGGAAGGCATTTACAATATTAGAATTTCTACTTTAACTGCTTCATTTTCTGTTTTGGTCATTAGAGGTATTTTTTAAAATAAAATTTCTTCTAATTTTGCCTCTATATATTTGGCAAACTAGATTTAATTTAGGACACTGATTAAATATTTTTATGAGCTCTTCTCTGTTATTATTTCATTCTTTTAGAAAAATGTTTCTTAAAGTCAAAATAGTGCTTTTGAGGTCCATAAGAATTTTTGGTACAAAAAATAATAGTGTCTCTCTCTCTCTCTCTCTGGTTATTTAAACACTTTGCTGTAAATTAAATGAGTTACTTCTCACATCAAATGGTTCCATTAGGCACATTCAAGTAAAATAACAAAATACCCAAGTAACAATGACGAAAGCCAAACATGGCTTGATAAAAGTCTACAGAGAGTTCTATCCATTCTCTGGAATGGAATAAAGTTGTCACTTCCTTCAGCCAGACACTCACATGGTTTGATGTTAATATCCACTTCCATCATGCAGAATAGTTTCTTAAAGACAAGAGTTCAGGTATTCTACAATCAGAAGAACCATCAACAAAGAATCTGCATTTTAAAGGAAGCTGAATAGCTCATTTTCATTCTCAGTAGGCATCTGAGTAAACACTGGCATTTGAAGTGGAGTATCAGAGATTAAACCAGGACAGTTAATGGCCATCAGATGCAGCATTCTGGGTCCAGTCTAGAATAATCAGTGTCATACAGCCAGTCATCACAAGTATACCACTTAGAAAGAAGAAGGCCGCCTGAAAAAAAAAGAAAACATAAAAGAAGTATGTCAGATTTTGCTACTACACCCAAAAGTCATGCCCATTTATTATTAAAATAGTAAAACACATTCATTTTCAGTATATCAGATACTGGGATACTAGTTGAGGCAGATACAACCTCAACTAAGGAAAGTTTATGTAGCTGCTTTTACCAGTCAGGCTGTGCCACTGTGCTGACATGGCTCTGACTTGGTATGTCTAATACTTGATTCCCAGATGTCTAAGCTGTCTTATGTCTAAGATCAGCAACAGCACCAAGATGAGTCAGGATGACCCAAATGATCGGTGAAGGTCAGCTTTTATGAGGTACTTTATGCAAGTAAGTCTTGAAAAAAAACTTAAAGGAGAGCAACAAGAATTTTTAGTATAGCTCTTAAGAGTAATCTGTTGAAATCTTGGTTATTCTCAGCAACAAAATGACCCAACTGTTGTAGAGATTGGCAAGGTGAGAGGTCACTGAGGTGAACTGAGCCTTCTGATGGCTATACTCAGTTCTGAGTAGCCATGCAACTCCCACATGTTAACCAAGATGACACTAAATGCAAATTCACTGACTACCTTTGCAAGGACTTCAAATTCTTCACTCATGAAGAAGGAAACTGAAGTTCTTGCCCTGAGTTAGTAATCAATTGTAACTACATTTGTCTGAACGTACCCCAATCTTTTGCACGGACTTCATTGGTTCCTTCTTCACTAATTTGATGTAGAAGGCAGAAGGAAGAATAAAGATCAGCATGGCAGCTGCAGATGCACCTGTATAGAAAAAGTATGAAATAAATATTAATAAACGGTTACATTAATTAGATTGGAACTGCATTTTCTGAGATTTTAAGGACTACTCAAACTGACATGAAAATGCTTACCAATGAATCCAAAGATGTCTCGAATAGTAGGGACAAAGATAACAAGCACATTGGTAAATGCCAGAAGAGCAACTGTAATGGAACAGTGACGCCACCATCTGAACTCCTTTCCTGCCCACAACAGCTGGGTAATGGAACTGCGGATCTTTTCAAAAAGGAGAAAAAAAAAAGTCTTCACTGGGATAGTCACTGGCTGTCACCTGAATAAGACCTTCCTTCTGAAAGTATTTTAATGTAATTTTCCTAAACACTTTGGATTTTAGCAAAACTTGAAAGACATGGANGAAAAACCCCACCCAACAGACATTGCTACAACTGACAATGGACCTCATTAATAAAGAGAACTCCAGGAGGGAGTTTGATATTAATGGCATCATATGCTCCAGTGCCATTCTGTTTCTATCTACAACAGAAGAAAACAAATAGCAAGAACCCCCAAACCTTGTTTTACTCAATTGCACTACTGAGTACCTCAAGAAGGGAAATGTCAATGCCATCTTTATGATTTCTGGATTAATTATGTTTTTCTCAAACTTTCCTGTTCTAAAGGGTGTTTATTTTAAGGCTTGAAAATCTGGGTTTCCATACCATTTTTGGGAACTAAGGTAACTGTGGTTACTTAAATAAGATGACAAATTATTTTCCCTTACAGAATCCATGTTGACTACTTGTGACAAGCCTCCTTTTCTCCAGATGCTTAGAGATGGCAGCAAGGACAATTTTTTCCATCACCTTCCAGNAACAATACGATTTTGTTAAAGAAGTTCTCAATGAAAAAGCCTTACATAAATACTTATCCTGATCCCACATCTATTTTCAAATAACAGAGATGAGGCATTGCCAGGAACGAGGGGTTCAAAAAGATATCTATGTGGTAAGGTGAGTGAAATGCATCACCAGGAGTGCCCAGAATACACCTAAGATTCTTGGCAAGCTCTCATTTAAGTGAATGAACTCCTTAAAAATCCATTGTAAAACAGCTGCACCACCACACATACACTCATTCTATGAAGATGCCATATTTTTTGCCCTTCTACACTTAATCTCCATACCATTACTGATTTTCACAGCACAAAATGAAATTCCCTCATGCATTGGCATAAACCACCCATCTGCAACTCCCCCATTCTCAGGCCTTGCTAAGAACTCCACAGACTCACCATCTGACACACCAAATGTACAATGCAATGTCACTCAGGTCTAGATAATACATCCAAGGTATCTGGGAGTAAATTGCTTTCCTTCTCCTTCAGAATGTTGATTTGTGTAGTGTACACATGTGAACAACTTCCATTTTAGTACATACAGTGCATTATAAAGGTCATTAGCAGAAGTATGCAATAGCTGTATTAACTTTGCAGGTTTTGCCATTTGCATACGTAGGCCATTTCCAGACACTGCCGATAATATTAAATTCAATATAAACAGGAAGTCATTTTTCCATAAAAACATTTTGGCACATTTCAAAAATAAGAGAACACACTATTGGCACAAATACTGTTCCTGAGACCCACTGGGAACATCTTTATAGGCATCCACCAAGGAAAGAAAAAAACTCAACTTTATGTCTTCCAGCATTTTTTCTCCACAGAGAAATCATTATATATGAGACTGTAGTTTCAACTGTGTTTTAAATGGTGTAAGAAAACACCTAAATGAGAAGCAGTTATCCTGCCCTCTCCCATCTCATTTTCAGCCTTGAAAGGCTGTCTGTTCCATGCAGGAAAATGTTTGTGTCGTCATAAACTGAACCAGAGTAAAGAACTGATATAATTCCCCAGACTGGATGGATTTCAGCAGCCATCCCGTGCCACTTTGTGTGCACAACGTTTGAGAACTACAGGATAAAAGAGTCTGCTCTAATAAAGAGGTCACATCGGGGCCAAAGCTAACTATCCCACCACTACTATGATCTCAGACCTTTAAAGGAGAAGAAAAATTGTAATTGCCCTTATGTTAGGTTCCTTTCCATTGCTACAATGAGGGAAAATACCACTACATCCTTGTTTATGGTCCTGGCAGTTCTCAACATTTTATATCAGTCAGCCATGACTGAAGAATTGGCTATAGCCCAATGTATACCTCAAACCATCTTACTGTTTGAGAAAGGTTAAGGAAGCCATTACCCAAGACATTGTCTATTTGTCCTATTTATTTTCAATGGTATTGCTTGGATGTATTAATTATTTATTTCCTGCATTTGAGAGGCAGTTCAGTGCCCCAGGTCTGGTTCTCTTTTCAGGGATTTACATTTTCAAAGCATAGCCCGTAATGGAGAAAGCCAAGGAAAAACATTTGTCTTCATCAAAAATAAACCCTGTGGATTTCTTCTAACATTTAAGACTGTTGCTCAACAATATACACCTAAATGGCCAGAAATCATGTTCACAATGTACTTACAAAAAACATACCAACTTTTGTAAGGGGGCAATATGTTTCACCTTCCCAGTGAAACTATACCAGGAAAATGANTTATGAGCTCTTCTCTGTTATTATTTCATTCTTTTAGAAAAATGTTTCTTAAAGTCAAAATAGTGCTTTTGAGGTCCATAAGAATTTTTGGTACAAAAAATAATAGTGTCTCTCTCTCTCTCTCTCTGGTTATTTAAACACTTTGCTGTAAATTAAATGAGTTACTTCTCACATCAAATGGTTCCATTAGGCACATTCAAGTAAAATAACAAAATACCCAAGTAACAATGACGAAAGCCAAACATGGCTTGATAAAAGTCTACAGAGAGTNTTATGAGGTGTTCTCACATAAATTTTCCTCCTCTCTGGCTGCTGAGAAGGACTGTGTAGTAACACATTTACACCTCATTCCTCTTCCATGGTCACTGTGAGAAAGGTTATTTCTCTTTTTAAATACTGACAAGGGAAGCACTTAATCCCTTATGTGCTACAAATTGCTAAAAGTAGACAAAAGTTTTAATCCTTTTACACCTTTCTACTCTTTTGGAGAGGAAGAGAAAAAGCTGCCAAGTACTAAGGAGGCAGGCACTCAGCACTTCTGTGGAGATCAGGTATCACGGGGTAGTTAGCCATGATGTACAGTACCTGAGCAGAGCAGTACCTGCGGAGTGTTCGTCAGTGCTGACTCCGAGATCATGAATTGCCAGTTGAGTACCACCAAACTAGTAATACAAATAAAACATAACAGGAATCTAACTTCTCTTTACAATTTTACACTACAGACTTGGTGACCAGTACGTACACTCATGCAGAAGTATCAATACAAAATACCTGCAATTTTTTTATCACAGATTTTAAATGGCTGGGCAGAGATTGACATTATCTGCCAAACAGTGACATATCATTTAGATTTGTTCCTGATTAATTCTACAAGAGCAAAAAAGTTTCAGGCACTGTTAAAACACTGGATTACAGGCCCTTACTTGCTCCCTCTGACATGACAACTGAGTGGAACTCTGTAAAAACAGATTTTTTAAAACATCATGTCAGATGAAGACAATTGACCACATTGCCATGATTATTTCATTAATAATCTCTATCTAGGCTTTTGTACCCAATATTGTTTCGCTTGAGAACCTCTTATAAGCCAAGTATGCTGTTATACAAGTGTTACTTCTCTTCAATCTGGGATAAGAATGAAAGAGTAAACATGCACTAAAAACAAAACAGCTTATCACAACCATACAGCACCTGTTTCATCAGCTAGCTAGCTAGGGCTCTTAAGAAACATATTTCTGAAGCAAACAAGTATGAGATGACTATCCAGCCTATGAGGTCATCTTTAATACTACTATACAGTATAAATTGGAAGAGGAATCCCAGTTGTGTATATGAAGAGAGTTTGTACCAAGCATGAAATAATGGTGCAGTTATTGTGGTTTTGACTCAGAAACAGAACAGTCAAGTAATTAAAAATCCAAAAATGGATGAGTAATTTGAGAAATACTGTACATTTAAAAAATATACAACTAGTAAACTACATCAGGACCTTTTTGTTTTCCTACAGAGTGTTTCAAGATAGATTGGACAGAAAAACCCCACCCAACAGACATTGCTACAACTGACAATGGACCTCATTAATAAAGAGAACTCCAGGAGGGAGTTTGATATTAATGGCATCATATGCTCCAGTGCCATTCTGTTTCTATCTACAACAGAAGAAAACAAATAGCAAGAACCCCCAAACCTTGTTTTACTCAATTACACTACTGAGTACCTCAAGAAGGGAAATGTCAATGCCATCTTTATGATTTCTGGATTAATTATGTTTTTCTCAAACTTTCCTGTTCTAAAGGGTGTTTATTTTAAGGCTTGAAAATCTGGGTTTCCATACCATTTTTGGGAACTAAGGTAACTGTGGTTACTTAAATAAGATGACAAATTATTTTAATTTCATGGAAGGCATTTACAATATTAGAATTTCTACTTTAACTGCTTCATTTTCTGTTTTGGTCATTAGAGGTATTTTTTAAAATAAAATTTCTTCTAATTTTGCCTCTATATATTTGGCAAACTAGATTT
>VYZU01029666.1:11909-23447 GCA_013401355.1 Ceyx cyanopectus | reverse complement strand
TTTTTTTTTTCAATTTTGTTCTAAATTCCCAAACAAACACTAAGGGAATTTTCTGACACCATGCTACAGAACTGCTCTGCATACAATCAAGGGGAAAATTTCTCATTCAAGGCCCACAGACATGGCCACAGGTTTGCATACCTAAAAAAAAACCCCAAACATTTCCATAGAAGTTATAATATATTTGATATAAAATATATACAATAAAGTTTACATTAAAAAGCTTTCAGTCCTCCCTTTTTTTACCAAACTTTGCATACTAGAAAAGTACCACAATCATTCCTAGGAATGATTATATCTAAAGCTCTTGGCACTGATACCTGGTGATAGATCCAGGGATGAAAAGTTTCTCTGTTTGCTCAGGGCACATGCCATTTGCAGATAGCACTGTCAGCAAACACTGCCCTGAGAATTCTCATACTCCAGCAGTAGCAACTGTACCTCAGCCATGGACCATTCAGGAAATCATACAATACTTAGTCCTAACTCCTCTAGGGCTGCAGGCAAAATGAAAGTTTTCATGACCAAAACAGAGCAGCACAAGGTATCAATCTGATGACAATCTACCCCTGTCTATAAATCTCACCAGCTGAGGAAGACTGGACAATTGTCTGGAAAAAATAAATATCAGCTTCACTTTACCAGGCTCACTTCAAGATCATTTGCAATCTAGAAAATAAAAATAAATTACAACATCTATTATGCTGAGCATTGCAGCCTTGAATATACACGAGTTCTTAAGAGGAGCAGATAATCATGTAGATATTTTTCCTTTCTTTTCTCTAAAAACAGAAAACTGTCTTAGCTCTTCAAATTTATTCTGTGTTTATTTTCTGACTAAAGTCACTCCTCCTGCCTTGACAGGAAATTAAACCCTTCAGAAATACTGCTCATCAGCTGAGCATCACACAGCCCAGAAGGGGCAGAGAAGCCCTCTCACACCCTTCTTAAGTGAGATGATGGCCAACGTATTTAACTCTACCAAGCACTCAGCTGTACTTTCACAGATCATGAGAAAGAGTATGAAAAGGGAAAGAAAATGGAAAATGAATTAACACAGTCCTGTTCCTTCTACTCATGAGCCAGTGTATGTGGCAACTTCCAAACTGAAGCCACTGAGCTATCAACGTGCTGATGCTGCTGATGCCAGTGTGCCTCTCACCAATAAACAATCCAAGAGGAGAGAGACCTCCAGCTTTCATCCACTGATGGGCAACCACACCACAGGTCAGCAGCACGCTGTGGAAGATCCTGTCAGCTTGTTCAGAACTATCATCAGAGTTCTGCAGGCAAACTAAGAGCCTTGGGCAGGAGTCAAGTCACACACCAACTTCTGGCTTTGGTCTGGACACACAACTGGCCATCAAAAGCAAGATGCCAGAAATGCAATGTTCTCTGAAAACCACAATTCACTAAAAATAGCAGCTCCATGAGGGCACACAGCAATATAGCCTCCACTAGCTTCAGTCCCTCCATTCCTTCTTCCTTCCTTAGGTACAAGATTAAATGTGATGAGTTACTGTATCATGAAATTTTCAAAGGCACTTCCAACACTTCTTTGAAAAAGTCATTTCTACCATCACTTTGAAACTAACCATCAGTAGAAAGATAATAAAGGGATTTATTTTTTTCAGATAAAATACAGCTTTTGCAACTTTCTATAGTTCTCAAAACTTTGTCATGCACAAACTTTTTGAAAGCAGATCATAGAATCACAGAATGTTTGGGGTTGGAAGGGGCCACAAAATATTATCTAGTCCAACCACCCTGAAAGAGCAGGATCCCCTAGAACAAGTCACACAGGAAAAGAACCAGGCGGGTCTTGAGTGTCTCCAGAGAAGGAGACTCCACAACCTCCCTGGGCAGCCCCATCCAGGCTCTGGCACTTCACTGTGAAAAAGTTTTTCCTTGTGTTTACCCTAAACCTCTTGTGCTTCAACTGACTCCCACTGCCTCTTGTCCTATCATTGGATGACACTGAGAAGAGTCTGGCTCCATCTTCTTTACACTCACTCTTAACATATTTATAGACATTGAATTGATGAGGTCCCCCCTCAGTCTCCTCCAGGCTAAAGAGCTCCAGCTCTCTCAGCCTCTCCTCAGCAGGGAGATCTCCACTCCCTTCAGCATCTTGGTGCCCTGTGCTGGACTCTCTCCAGTAAACTTGCTGAGGGTGCTCTCTACCCCCTCGTCCAGGTCATTGATGAATATATTGAATAATACTGGACCCAGTACTGACCCCCTGGGGGACTCCACTAGTCACAGGCCTCCAGCCAGACTCTGCTCCACTTTACACAACTAGCAGCATGAGATAACCAGATTTTTTTTCCAAAGTTTTTCAGCTGAATCAACATAGCTGAGCAGTAAGACTAAGTTTTTCAGCACATAATGCTTTGAATTAATCACACTACAAGTGGCTTCTGTAAACACCCTGTTCTTATAGAGTGGTTTTGACCAGGAAACCCACAAACAAATCAAACTGCAAATTCAAGGTTAATCATATAATGGAGTATATAGTGGAAGGAATGGAATGGACTTCACTTCCACCACATTATTTTCAAACATCATACAGCATTAATTCATTCATTAGTCTCTAAATACCTTTTCTCTATTGAAACTCAAAATTCTTATACATTTAAAGTCTTCCTGACAGCACTTGAGCTTTTTTTTTTTCTTTCCTACACAAAACTGCCCCTTCTCCTTTATTTCATTAAATTTCCAGGTGAAATATCTTTGCTTCTCTCTTTCTTCTTTAGATTCCTTCCCCCACTCAAACCTAAGGAGAACTTTCACTTAAGTGGACTTGAATAATCTTTTCCATAAACCTTCTAGTTTTGTATATTACACTACCAATCCTCACAGTGCTTAGTAAGTTACAGCTACATTTAAACCCAATTAATCAAGTGAGCTTGTAATACAAGGTGTCAATCCGATGGCAAGGGCAATTTCATTATTTTATTAACCCTCAAAACCAAGACAATATACCATGTTCCTGCATAAAAAGTACCAAGACAACCTTCCATATACTCCACTGAGGTTCAAAACCCTCCTGAGAGGTCATCTGTACATTTGGAAGCATGATAAAGCATACTTCTCCTCTGTAACTAGCAAAAATAATGTGCTAATTAATGATAGCATGGAGAATTTTGATCCAGTTTTAGGAAATCTTCAAAATCTAACATTTTTTACTTTACTCTGCATGCAATAAATCTTCACGAATTGTTATTTGTGACAACTCTGCAAGATGACAGCAAAATTCAGAATTTGGCTACCTCTCCAAGTCTGATTTTAAACTTCATTTTCACCAGAAGTGTTCTCATTAATTTGAAGTTTAAATTCAGCACCAGTCAGACTTCTATGTGGCTTTTTGTTCTTAAAATAAAACCTTAGTTTCATTTTGAGCCACGTGAAAACTAGATGGTGAATCAGCTTCAAGAATAAAAAATATTCTGCTTTTCATCAGAAAGTGATGTAGTTTTAACATTACCAAAACTCAGTATTCTTTCCATCTCTTCTCTAAATATTCCCATCCCCTCTATAATTTCATTTGCTATGGTATAAACTAGTGAGTGACCCACTTTTAAGATGCAAGTCCCATTTGTCATAAAAATGTAGCAGAAAAAAAAAATAAATATATATATAGGGAAAAGTTGATTTGTATAGTATATATTTTACTCATTAAATCCTAGTCATTAAGATATGTCAAAAAGTCAAACCTGAACAATTGCAGAAATTTCTTTGGATGGTTGGGTTTGGTTTGTTGCTTTTTTTTAAAAAAAAAAAAAAAGAAGTTCTTCTTGTCAAATCAGGTGAATATAACTGTTGCTGTAGGGAGCAAGGGAGGCAGGCAGCATTTTCAAAAATAAAGCTTTTTTCTCCCTCCCTATGTTTTACTCAGAATTTCAAAACTCAAAGATGGGTTGTTTAAATGTTCTAAGGAAGGAAGAAGCAACAAAACATCCATTTTGTGAAATACGCACCCAGAAGTGTTTTCCCCAGGCTCAAATCAGAGTGTTTTTTTTTTTCTCTCTCTTACCATTTACTTCAATATTGCCACTATGAAGTTCAAGAAGATACAGTGAACTTTTTCTCCTTGATAGCATTTTGCTGAAAGTCTGCAACACTGATCGAGGAAAAAGATCTACTCTTGCAAAATATCCTGCAAAGGACAACTGATTTAAAATGAAAATTAACATAAACTGTATGTCGTATTACATATTTAGTAGTCGTTTAATTTTAGAAAACTGATAATGCTCATAAAGCATCTTTGCTAGATGACTAATTAGTTGGCATTCAACCTAAAATGATGCCAAACATAGCACATCTCTTGTAAGCGTGCAGAAGTGTCTGTAACCCTCCGCAGAGACTACATTGCAGAAGGCTACCAGCTCACAGTGATTCCTTTGGGTGCTAGTAAATTTAGCTTCCTAACTTATAGAAGTAACTTAACTCACAGAAGGCCTAATTTATTCCATACACTCTAAAAAAAATTAAGGAGTGATCAACAATGCCAGGAGCTGTCCTTTCAAAAATCAAGATAATGCATGTGAACACTATATATGGCGTGTAGGGAAGGTGTTGGCATATATGTCAGTGTAGAAGTATCACATGTATAAAGAAGGTGTTCTGAGATGAGGAAGTATTTCACAACAGAAACCTATACAAAAATCTCATTCAAACCTGTATATGAAGCAGCCTATAAAACATTCATTACAGCTTTGTGCTATAGGTTTGTAGCATTTCTTTTTAACTCTAGGTTGGTTTTGTTGTTAGCTTATTTGTTTGTTTTACTTTCAAGTATGTGTTTTTAATGGCTTAATTCCAGATTACAAAATAAGCTTTTATTTTATCTGGATCCTAATAACATTCTTTTGAGGCATAGTACATTTCATGTAAACATGGGGAGGAATTTTTTCACAGTGAGGGTGACAGAGCTCTGGAACAGGCTGCCCAAGGGGGTTGTGGAGTCTTCCTCTCTGGAGATATTCAAAACCTGCCTGGATCTGTTCCTGGGTGATCTGGTCTAGGTGACCCTGCTCTGTCAGGGGGTTGGACTAGATGATATTTCAAGGTCCCTTCCAGCCCCTGACATTTTATGATTCTATGATTTTTGCTTCCAAGTACCTACAGAGTAACACCAAAACCAATGAAGAGCTACTACTTCAGCAGCACCAAACTGCATCTTCACAGCCTGGGGAATGAAAGGGGCATGAAACCCCAACATGCAGAGCACAGGTGAAGGCAAATTCAAGACTCGTGCACTTCTAATTCCTAAACAGCAATTAAGTCTACCACTGATAAATCAAAGCTCAAATTCAAGCAACTGCGGCAAAGAACTGGTGTTCTCAGGCATCTGAGATTTGGTTTTACCCAGCTAATGAACGGAACCCATCCAAGAGAAGTCCGAGGTCAGGTAAAAGTAAACTTGTTTCTATTAGGACCCGATTCGTAGCATTTAGGGGTCAAAAGCTGCCAAGGGCTGGAAAAATTTGGATGTTGAGACGTCCCTCCATCCTCATTAAGCCAACGCACACCGGCTTCAGGACTTGTTATTTTTTTTCCCAGCGCAACAGCAGCAGCCCAAGCCCAGAGTGTGGGCAGAGCAGTGAAGCGGGGGCTGAGCCCGGGACCACCCCAGCGGGGTCCCAACGGCCGGGGTTGCTCAGCCCCCCCCCCACCCCATCCCCATCCCCCCGGAGCTTTCGGGGCCAGGCGCTGTCTCGCTGCCAGCCCTTCCTTCCCCGGAGGGTTCGGACCCCGGGGCAGGGAGGGACGCTCACACCTTTTCCGTCGCTAACGAGCGGCTGAGCACTGGCTGAGCCGTCCGGCTGCTCCGCTCCACACACACACACCCGCCCCGCCCTCCCCCCCGCCCCCCGCCGCCATCGTACCCCCGAATCCCGGTCGCAGCCGGTTGTCATAGCCATCCAGGAGGCTGTTCAGGATGCTGGTGAAATTCTCCGGCCACAATTTCTCCTCTTTTTTGCTCTGCCCCGGCGGCCCGGTGAGACTAGGAGTCAAAGAAGGAAGGGGTGAGCGGAGCCGCCGGGGAACCCGAGCGGGCAGGGGCAGCGGCACCGGGACAAGCCGCCCGCCGCCGCCGGGGTTACTCACCACGTCGCCAGGCATAGGCAGTGCAGGAGGGCGATAGAGAGACCCGAGGACATGGCGATGGCTGGCTCCTTGGCAGAAACCATCTTTGCATGCCATACTTCACGCCTGGGCACGTTAAACGCCTTGTCCGGGGCGGGGAAGGGGACGCAGGGCCCGGCGGGGGGGGTTGGGGAAGGGAGGGGGGGGGAGGTTGCGGCGGCGGCAGCGCCCGGCGGCCCTACATGCGCGGCTCCCCGGTTGCCAAGCGCCCGGCACGGGCGGAGGAGAGGCGAGTTTCCCCTCACCGTTAACTCTCTCGGGGCAACAGGCGCCCGTCCCCGCCGCTCCCCACCTCGCCTCCCCCACCAACCACCCCCCGGCTCCCCCCCCCGCCCCGCCCCGCCAGCGGCCCCGCGCTCCGCCCCGCTCTCCCCTCTCGGCCGCCCCGTGGCACAGGGCGAGCGCCGGGCGGTGAGACCCGCTCGGCCACCCGCTCGCCGGCTGCCTGCCTGCCGCTGGAGGTGCGGCGGGATGGAAGGGAAGAGCGGCCAGGGGCGTCGTGGAGGCGGTGACCGCGGCGGCGAAGTCTCCGGTCGTCCCACTCATCTCTGCTCCCCAAGGAGGGGAAGAAAACCAGCAGCGGGGGGACGGGGGGCGAGGGAGGAGGGGAAACCGAGCATTTTCCCAGCGAGGAGGATTTGGGGAGCTGGAGGGTCCCTCCTCTTCGGTGTAAGAGGAGCTGGAGGGAGAGGAAAGAGCTCTGACTTCAAGGTTAAAACAGATGGCAGCGAGTGGGTTATCGCAGGTTTCTAAAAGCAAAAAATGCCAGAGTAAGGGAACGGTTTCACATTGTATTTTCTTTCTTTTCTTTCTCTTTTCATTCCTATAATTAGGAAGTAAGACTTGGTGACCCAAATAATTTCCATTATGCAAGGTCCACGGGATTCTGCAACAATTCCATTAAAATCCACTCAGAAGTGCTACTAGTCTGTCACAGGCTATTGAGATGGTTGGGCAGAGAGGGGAAGAGAGGGAGAAAGGAAGGGAAGGGGGTGTGCACAACCCACACAACAGGTATTGGCAATAAATTGTTCTTTTGATCAAATGTGCTTCAAGGACAGTCCTTTAGCTTTGGAAATCGGTGTGCATGTCACTTTTTTTATGAGGATGGTGAAGTTCATCACCCAGGAGCACATACAGGTATTGTAATTAAATCCAAGACTGAAGTACTGTCAATGCTAACATAAAAGGCTTTATTCATTACTTGCTACAATATCTCCAAGCCCTGAAATTATCTTCAAAACTATTGTACACTTGAAATTGTCGTGATTGTACTTCAGAGCTGGTTCCAGCTAGGGTGCCCTTTGCTGTTTCCTTTGAAAAACAATTAAAGCTGTGCTTGAAATCCATTTAGCTTGCTGATACTGTTTATCTTTCAAAAAACTCTGTCTAGGCTGTCAGTTCTGCTTCCAATTTTAAAAGCTCTGTTTAGGCCTCTGTGGATTACCAGTTTGCTTCCTGAGATTTTGACAGGATCCTCATCTCCAGTTGTACTGGATCCTGATCTGACTGCTGTACCCAAACGACAAATGCTCTGAGAAAACCTCACAGAGTGGGCAGCCTGCCTATGGTCAGCTTATGTTCTCCATGAAGTATTTACAAGCCAGGACAATACAGACAGTAGGATGTCACACCAAGGTCACTTCAGCTCCTGTGATGAAGCTCTGGGAGCAGCCTGTTTAACTCCATAAACAGGTGAAAACCATCATGCCAGCAAGAGTACACTGCCCTGGCTGCATTAGCAATCTGATCTGGAATGACAGAAGGATGGATCAAGAGTCTAATTTCACCAGATCAGATAAATTTGCCTGAGTTATTCACCACTTTTGATCTATAAACTAATGCAATTAATTTTTCTGGACCAGGTTTCTGCTATAGCATGGACTATGGCAAAGGGATACATAGAACTGGCCTCCAGTAAAGAGAGTGACTAGTTTTTCTGTCCATTGAAGGAAAAAAGGTAATCCCTTGTTGCAGAACATTGAAAATATTTCTAAGTGAGGTTATCTGATCGAGGAATATCTCTGAAAGATTTTGCTAGCAGAAGACAAACTCACAAAACTAAAGCAAGAGCAATAGATGGTAACTGAGAAGAATCCTGCTGGCTAGTCACAGACACAGAACAAACCATGGCTCTACAGCACTGCCACTTCTAGCAGCTGCCATGGAAGAAAGCCAGCAACACCCTGGCAGAGCTGGGGACATGCTTGGGTTTAAACTGTTTTATTACCTTCTGCATATGTATAGACACCTGTGCAAACTGAAATAGAAAAGTCAAGTAGTATTCACCAGTAATGATCTCCCCACATGAATGTCCTGAGAAATGGTACCACTCAACCCTCTCAGATCCATGTCTGGAGTCATAAGGAACATGGGTGTCTGCTACAGGTAGAAATCAAAGAAACTCAGTTATCTCCCTTTCAGCAATTTTAGGAATACAGCTGTTCTTTTAATGATTCCCAGGATCTTTAGAACAAATAATAATATTATTGATAGCTTTTGTCTCTTCAGTGTAACTACTTCAGTAAAGGAAACATGAGGTTGAAGGATTCATGGACATGCCATGCCAGGGCACCATGGCTCATGGCTTCTAACAGAATGCTGGGTTTTTATAAGAAAATTAATCTGTCACACCCTCCCTGCAGCAGGTTGTATGGATGCAGGATCCAGGTGCCATCTGAGAGCATTTATTCCCTACAGGTGCTAAAACTAAGTAAGAAATCACTTTCTCTAAACCTAGAAAATGATTTCTAACACTTCTCAAATTTTTCAGTTATTAATATTAATTATTATTCACATTAATTAGATCCAGTAATGGCTATCAAGAACGCAGTGAGATTAATACCAAAACCAGACATTGTATCTGAACAACTATGTCATTTGTATATTGCTGAAACTTTTACAAAACTAGGCTTAAAGGAAATATAAAACAGTTCCAAGTAACAGGAAACAAACCAGATATATCACCTCTGATTACTTGTTTATACCTTCTGATATATGCTTTTCCCTGGCTAATTTCAACATTTTTAAAAATTACATATTAAGAAATATTCTGTATCCTTTTGTGATATATTTGTAGCATAGGCACATACAAAAACTTACAGGGTTGTTCTTTGTCACCAGCAGATGTATGCAGATTTTAAAAATACTGCTTTGAAAGTTCTTTGATCACTTCAGTTTCTAGGTTATATTATCTAATAGAACATCATAACTGCAAGAAGAATTTAGTGGTCACAGGCTGGATTGATGTTCCCTTAAAATATTTGCTGAATTCAGCATTTTCTCAGCTTATCCAGCTTTTACCACCAAGATTTCTCCAAAGATATCGCACCCATCATGGGTTATTGTAAGAAGGGGACTATTTTTGCCCAGCTCCATATGTTCAGAAAGCACTTAAATATCTTATATATTTTGGGGGGTTTTTTTTGATTGTTTGGGTTTTGTTGGTTTGGTTTCTTTTTTGATGCCCCTATGCTGATGTATCCTCCTAATGATTTTTGATGAAGCAGACATTCTGGCCCTGTCTCAAAAGCAGTTTTATCTAAAGCTACAGATCTTCAAGTATAGCTTCATCACTTTTTATTTATCACAACACAGAGAAGCAGGAAAGTTTCCCATCAGTCTTCCCGCTTCTACTTTATCATCACATTAAGCAGAGAGAAAAATGAAGTAGATATTCATGTGGAAGGCATTATCCAACCTTTCCATGTAGGTTTTATTTGGTAAACTATAGGCTCCACCAACTTTTCAGGTTATATAGTTAGGTGATAGATTACATACTTTTCCCCAGCAGATTTCATCACTGAGCTGATTTTTAACTGATTTTGTCCTGGCATGAGTTGCATTAAGACAGCCAAGTTTATATGAAAAGACTGGGGAAATCTTTAATGCCCAACTATATATTGCTTAGAAGCCTGTAACACTTAGAAGAGATAAAACTGGGCCCACTGCCAAGCACCTAAATGTTTCTTTATCTGAATAGCTAAGTCATTGGTTTCTTGGACTTTTTACAGTTTCTGCCCATAGCAATAGAGTTTCTTACAATCTTGATCAAACAACTTGTCTTCACATAGATGCTTCTTAAAGGTCAGGGGTTGATTATCCATTCTTCCTGAATATCTGAAAATGTATACTCCATTCCTGTTCTTGGTAGATGACTAAGAAAATTGATATACTGATATAAGAAAATATACTTTCCTGTACAGCTAACTACTGGGTTTTTCACTCCCTTCCTTGCAGTCCTTCAAGGATTCAAGGTATATCTTTCACTCCCATCCACTCATGCATCCACACACACAAAAGAGACCATGGGAAACTACAAAAAAAACCACCTGTTTTTCACTTTATCAACTCAGATCTGGAGCTAAGGAGATGCCAGAACTGCCTGTTATATGAAGTTTTCTGTTAGTAGGAATGCGAGGATATGGTGGATTTCAATTGCACCTCTAGTGAAGTGTTATGTTTAAGAAGTCCCAATTTGGGGGTCTATTAATCACAGTTTAATTTCTGTTCTAGGAGCATTAAGATAGATGCTTTCTGGCTCTTCTTCCAATCCAGCTTTACCTCCTTGCTGTAGTTCTAGCAGCATTCTTTCCAGCTTCTTCCTTTAGTATCTGATCACAAAATTGTTAACACCCAGTTTTAAAAGGATCCTATTTCATCCATTTTAGCAACCACGTTACCAGATGCACTTCCTTTTCCAAAGAACTTACATTCTAGATAGATCAAACTAGCTAAGGATTGGACACATACTAATATTTCTGTTTTGCTGGGAAATGAGATGCAAAAAGCTTAAGTGGCAACAGACTACCATAGCATCAGGTAAGAAATCTGCAGCAGAAGAGCTTAATTCAAGCCCACTGTGTCCCATGCCAGTTTTCTAATCACCACCTCAGCTGTCCCCACAAAGCACAGTATAACCTCTGTGTAAAACTGAACATGCAGCTGGCCCAGCTTTGCTTCACATCCATGGCCAGAACTCCTACAAAACTGATGCCAACAAGCATTTAGATGTGTATTTTTTCCTCTGACATATGGTATTTACAGGGCTGTGCTACAGTACCATGGTTATTTTAAAGCACATGTCCTTGATTGCTTGGAATAAGGCTAGAAAATCCTTTGAGTACCACATATATATATATATATATACACATATATATTACTATTACTGATTTCAATAGGATTCATGTGTGTTTTTCTAGTGACTGACACATGGCTCTTTAAGAAGGTAAACTAAGTTCCATATTTAAGGGGACCTCTGTTCTACACACAGCAATGGAAACATGTTTGTGGAAGCACTCAGTGCAGGAAGAGCCAATTTGGGGCAGAAAGTGTTCTCAGAAAAAAAAAAAAGCATAATTCCGGAAAAAAAAAAAAAAAAAAAAA
>VYZU01029665.1:1297-25387 GCA_013401355.1 Ceyx cyanopectus | reverse complement strand
AAAAAACCCAAACCCCAAAATTCTCAGCTATCTTGATGTTTTTCCTGCTGAATGGACCATGGAAAGGACAGAGTATTTCACAACTCAAGTGCCAGGCAGGTCCCTGGGTGATCACATCCCTCAGGAGCAAGCTGGGGTTTGGCAATCAGATGGAAAAGGACAAATAAATACTAAAAACCAATCACTCACAAACCATTTTGGGGCTACATTGAGTTTCATTCTCATCACAGACCTTCCACCCTTTCAACACCCCAGCTCTCAGCTCTTGGAGGAAGGGCAGGATTGTTATTCCATAGTGTGACTTTCCTGTGGGTTTAATTAATCCAATTAATTTGCTTTTCTGGTATTTCCTAGAGGCAAGGAGGACAAGGAGGGGCTGTGGAAGGACACGGAGCTGTCTGGTGCCAGGGTAGGGCTGCTCCCAAGACCATCCCTTCCCTAAACCCCCCACGTAGCAGCCTGAAGCAACACCCCAGCAACTCCTCCAGCTGAGAGCAGGCAGAGAAGTTGCTATCAGCTCCTCTTGCCAAGGTTTTCACACATCTCATTGTGCCTGGCATGTGTCATCTTTCCCCAGAAAGATCCGGGCGGCGTCGGAGCCACGAGAGACTCGAGAGCAGATTTAGAGCTGGAACTCAGTGAACTTCCTGAGAAAGTGAGAAAGAACATGGAATGGGGGGAAAAAAAAAACCCAGAGTGGCACAAAACAGCCTGCAAAGGGAGAATGCTCAGAGGGAACAGAGTTTTTTGGCACTGCACTTCCAGCTCAGCAACTTGGAGACCTTTGGGCTCAGCTGGGAGCCCAAAACATGTAGAGGTGGCCCAAGGAAAGGGTTAAATATGATGGACAACACTCATGGAAGAGAAGAGCACCTACAAGTCTGAGTTTTCCATACACTTGGCAAAATTCTTCTCTGGCAAAGCCCTAATGGTTTAGCAGGTTGAGTGAAGTTCTCCTCTCCCTCTTCTCTGCCTCACTGAGGTCACCTCTGGAGTGTTGTGGTCAGTGCTGGGCTTCCCAGTTTGAGAGAGACCAGGAAACACTGGAGAGAGTCCAGTGGAAGCTGCTGAGGGGCTGGAGCATCTCCTGGGGAAGGCTGAGAGCCCTGGGGCTGTTGAGCTGGAGCAGAGCAGCCTGAGAGGGGAGCTGAGCAATGCTGAGCAAGAGCTAAAGGGCCCTGGGGGGCAAGAGGATGGGGCCAGACTCTGGGCAGTGGTGCCAGGGCCAGGACAAGGGGCACCCACTGGCACCCAGGAGGAGCAAGTTGTTTGTTGTGAGGGTGTCAGAGCCTGTGCCAGGCTGCCCAGAGAGGTTGTGGAGTCTCCTGCTCTGCAGAGATCCCAACCCCCTGCTCTGGGTGCCCCTGCTGGGGCATAATCATCTTTTTTTTCCCCCCCTTACCACACCCCCAGTGACAAGCAGCTCTCTAGCAGCTCTCAAGCTCCCTCCAAAGATAAAATAATCTTGAGAATTAACAAGAAGAACACTCCCCAAGCTGTGCTGCTCCTTGGTTGCTTTTTCTCTTTTAGAGACAAGCTTGAGATGCTTCCTGTGAAAAACAAAATATCACCAGGGTACATTCAGCTTTCTGCAGTTGGCACCTCTAAAAAAGAGCCCAAACTTCCCCAGGGGAAGACTCATCACCAGCCTGCAGCAGAGGGATGGAGGAAGATGATGGTCTGAGGCCAGAATTGTTTGCTTGAGTGCTGACAAGTTTGTCTTTCTCAGTGGATAAAGTTTAGGGAGGAAAAAAAAGAAAGAAAAAGTCATTTCACAACCTTTGTTCTGTCCTTCTGAAGTCAGCCCCTTGCCAGCTTTGCTCTCTGAATCCAACAGGTATTTTATGGAATAGTTTCCATTCAATTAAGAGGAGATGATTTTGTCAGCAGCAAAATTGGCTGCTTTTTGTATTATTTTATTGTTTTTATCCCAGTGAAATTGTTTTCAGCCACCTCTATTTTGGCAGTTGATGTCGTTTTGCTTGGAGGGGATAAAAATACATTTATCTTAAGCATAAAAAACAACCCAGGCACCTTCACTCTGCAAATGCAAACCCATATTTTTATCTCAAATTAAAGCCATTCTAGAGCAAAAACTATTTCCAAGCTGAAAGCAGAAAGGGTTGTATTTGACCCAATGCAATTTCTTGGAACCTTGTTTTGCAGAACTAGGATTAATTTTCTTCTTCCTCTAAATTGGGTGAAAACAATTCACTGAATCACCAAAAAAAAAAAGGTTAAATCCTTTAGTTTCATCCTGTAACAAGTTGATGTGAGGGGCTAAGATGGGATCTAATGAAAACTAGAAGTTGAAGGGGGGTGGGAGAAGGAAAACTGGGAGAAGAATTGTCTGAATTGCTAAAAAGAAATCAAATTATTAATTTCCCTCTTTATTTTTGGCAGGCTCCCCAGTTAAAATCTACAGCAAGAGATGAAGAAGGGAGAAGCTGGGGCTGCTGGTGGAAGCTGGGGGGCTGCTGATGGAAGCTGGGGGGGCTGCTGTCAATATTTAATTAAACAACCAAGAGGGAACAATTTCTTGCCCTAGAGGGCTGTCCAGGGCTGTCCCAGGCAGGGGTGGAGTCCCTGTGACCCCTGGAGGGGTTTCCAAGCCCTGGAGCTGTGGTGCTGAGGCCATGGGGCAGTGGTGCCCTGGCAGTGCTGGGGATGGTTGCACTGGGTGATCTCAAAGGTCTCTTCCAACCAAAATGATTCTCTGATTCTAGAAAAAACAACCAAAAAACCCCCCAGAAACAAGAAGAAACACACCTAGGAACTGACCAAACCAACCAAGCATCTTCACTAAGCAGAGCTCTCATGACTTTCCACCAGCAATGCTGCAAAGGAACAGGATGGATCAGTTTAGGGTGACAGGGCAGCTGGTTTGTACCTTGGCTGGGGTGGATTTCTTGGCTCCCAGAAGCAGCTCTGCCTTGATCTCCTCTAGTTTTGGTTGGTACTCTTCAGTCCAGTCTGCCAGGGATTCCTGAGGTTGGCTGCTGAGTTNAGGAGAATTCCTCATCGAGTCCGTCCCCTTGGACACGAGCGGGAAACTCTTCCCGTTCTTCAGCCCAGGCTCCGATGGGAAATGGTTGGGAGTGAGGCCTGTGAGAATTTAAATAAACGTTTAAAAGAATTTTTTAGAAATAATGTATTAAAATTGACCCGTGGCATCCTCCTCCCAGAGGGTCAGGAGGAGGGGAAGGAATTCACAACGTAGTGAACTGAAAATGATGGGAAAGATGAGATAAATAAAATAAAATAAAATAAAATAAAATAAAATAAAATAAAATAAAATAAAATAATAAAATAAAATAAAAATAAAATAAAATAAAAATAAAATAAAAGTGGTTTTAACACCAGGGGGACAGGCTCAGATGACCTCAGAGGTCCTCTGACTCCACTACTGCTTCCTTTGGAGGTCATTTCAAAGCAGACACCCCAAGACAGGTTTGTCACCCCAACATAACTCCCCAGAAACCACAAGCAAGATGTTATTACCTTGGGATTTCCTTTCCTCTTCAGCTGAGCTCTTCAGAGCTGGGGCCACAGGAGGTTCCTTTCTCAGCAGGTTCTTGACACGAGCAGCTATGGAATCTCCACTGCTGCTGTCATTGTTCTCTGCCCCACCTCCTGCCTCCCTTCTGCCTGCACTAGCTCTGGGCAGCACACTCTGGAAGCCTCCTGGGATCCTGGGGATGCTGTTGAGAGGCTCTGAGGAAGGAGGATGCCTTGGGAGGTTTCTGATATGGGCAGCTAGGGAATCTCCACTGCTGCTGTTCTCTCTCTCCCTCACACCTCCTGTTTTGCTTCCAGCTAAGCTGCCTTTGGAAAAGCTCTGGAAGGCTACTGAGATGTTGGTGCCACTGCCTCCAGGCTCTGGAGGAGGAAAAGGATTGCCCAGCTCTGAAGTTCTCAGAGTGCTGACCTCACTACTTGCTTTGCTTTGGGCAAGACCCACCAAAGCAGGTTGATTTCTGTCTGCAGTGACACTGCTACAGCCTTCTGGCTCAGACCTTCCCCCTGGCCTGCTGGATTTGGTTGTTTCCTTCAACATCTCTTGGCTGGGGTGCAAACCAACATCAGAAGCTTTTTCCCATCTTAAATGGCTCCTGTTGTAATTGAGGGAGCTCCTTACAGACCCCTCTTCCTGCACATTTCTTTGGGATGATGCAGGCTCAGCCTTTGCCAGCCCCTTCTCCAGCTGAGGGAGGCTGTCTTCTGCTGAACTGGGATCTCCAAGGCCACCCTCCTTTGGATTCAGCACCCCAGAAGGCTCACCAGCTTCTCCAGAGTGGGGGACAGGATGATCCCACACACCAGCTATACCCTTCACCTCTCCCAAGAGCTTAAGGATTTCTTCCAAAGCACTGGATCCTACCACAGAACCACTTTGTTGCTCCTTAATCCTCTTACTACCTCCACCAGGAGCAGGAGATCCTCTTCCAACCTCTGCTTCATTCCTCACTCCAGCTGAAGAGCCAGCAGCCCATCTCTGAGGGCTGTTCACATCTTCTGCCTCATTTTTAGCTCCCAGATCCTGAATCCTTTTCATGAGGAGCATGGGACTGCCTGTGTCAGAGACCAGCTCCTCCCCCTGAGTGGAACACAGGGTGGTTGTCTCAGGTGGGTGGCACTGACTCACTGCCTGGTGGCCAAAAGCCCTTGAGGAGCTGGGAGAGAGGTCATGGAGTGAGAGAATATCAGAGCCATCTCCTGAAGCTGTTGGTACAGAGCTGCTGAGAGTGGAAATGCCAAAGTAGAGACTTCCCAGGGTCGTTTCATCAGCTGACAGAGATCTACCTACAAAGACACAGAACATTCATTGAGTTTGGGGCTCCAAAAAACAGCTGCAACAGTAAAAAAACTCATTTTTTTTCCCCTAAGAAACTGTTTTTAGGAGGCTTGAACTAAGACTTTCAGAAGAACTGTCTGTGAACTAAGTCTATCAAACCATTGACCTCTGGAGATCACCCGGAGTCACCCCCCTGCCCCAGCAGGGGCACCCAGAGCAGGGCCCAGCAGTGCAGTGTCCAGGGGGGTTGGAATCTCTCCAGAGCAGGAGACTCCACAACCTCTCTGGGCAGCCTGGCACAGGCTCTGACACCCTCACAACAAACAACTTGCTCCTCCTGGGTGCCAGTGGGTGCCCCTTGTCCTGTCCAGAGTCTGGCCCCATCCTCTTGCCCCCCAGGGCCCTTCAGCTCTTGCTCAGCATTGCTCAGCTCCAAGGTTCCCCAAGGTTCCCACAGCACAAGGTGCTCCTCACCCCATACCTCGTGGCTGTGGAAGGCTCCTGGCTGGTGTCTCAGTGGAGTCCTTCAGGGTTCTGAGCTCAGAAGGGGAAAATTCCACCTCCCTGATGGGTCCTTGGGGGGCAAAGGGTGTCAGAATGGTGCCAGGGGACTGGTGGATGCCAAGGTTCCGAAGATATATCTGGCAAAAGAAGAAAAGAGAAGAGAGGTGGGTGGCTGAAACACAACTCCCTGAAAAACAGTTCCCTTAGCCTGCAGTGAGGGACTACAGAGCCTTCCAGAGTCCCCTGTAGGAACAGTGGATGACTCTAATTTTAGAGTTTAGATTAAAATCAGTTCTAAAAGTCTCTTTAATTCTTTTATTAGGCTTAAACAAACTTCTTTACTGGTAGATGAACTATGTCATGGTAGGTTCCCAACATGACTGGGCATCAGAAACCATCCATGATTCCTGGGATACCTACAACAGCCAAGTGGACTCTGATCTCCTCATAATCATAAAGAAAGAAACTAACTTACTGGGATCCTTTCTTCAATATTAAGCTCTTCTTTCTCTGGAGTCTTCAGAGAATTCACTCCAAGGGGGATGAAGTCATCACCTTTTGCACTGGAGAGGTGCCTGGAAACCACTGAAGAGAGCCCTGCAGAGCTCAAGCCCCCCTGGCTTCTTTCTCCATAACTCACAGGATTCAAACCAGCTGGGGAAATATCACTCAGATGGCCCTTGTGGACACAGCCAGCAGGAATAGTTTGGTTGTGAGGCTGATTTTCAGGAGCATCACCATTCTTCTGGTCACTGGGTGGAGAGTTTCCACCCTCTGAGAGGAGCTGAGCAACATCTGCACCCAGAACAAAACCCTTTGGGTCTGAACTTTGTCCTGGGCTAGATCCAGAAACCAGCTCAGCTGTGAACTTTTGTCTCGTGGAGCTCCCCAGACTGTTTGGAAACACTCCTAAAAGGTGATTTTTTTCTCCTAAACCATGACTTTTTTCTTCTGGAGGCTGTGCTGCCTCTGTTGAGTTTGCTGCTGAGAGCACTTGAGCCAAAGACAGGTTCTGAGTGGAAACATTCACAGTGTTGTCAGACTGAGATCTAATGAGAGGCTGGACAAGGAGGTTCTTATGGATACTCCAACTTCTCAGGGAACCTGTGACTCCAGAGGAAGCAGCAATGTCACCTTCAGGGCCTCTACTGCTTTTTGCTCCTGCTAAAACATTGTTTGAAGAACCAGTGATTGCACTGGAGGTTTTCCTAGCAGGAGAAGCTCCACCAGGTGAAGTCCCTGCATCAGACACCTCCTCTTTCTGGCTCATGTTCCAAGTCCCAACCTTCTCCATGAAACTGAGTGATGGCAGAGACTGAATTCTCTCCCTGTGGGGAGATTTCCATTTGAAGAGCTCAAAACATTCATCTTTTTGTTTCTGAGCAGCTCGGGGTGAATGCTGCTTCTCAACAGATGCAGGTGCCCCAGCAGCTGAGCTCCCTGAAGCTGCTTCATCTGAGCACAAAGGAGAGCCCTGAGCATCTGGTTTGATCCCAGGGCCACCCAGTTCTTCTGCCTTCACATTTTTGTTCAGAAGTATCCCAGGAGTAGACTGATAGTTGGGGTGAGCAAGGTGGACAGAGAAGGAGCCATCACCTACCAGATTAAAGGAAGGGGAGATGCTTGTAACTTTATGTCCTCTTTCTATGGAAAGATCTGAAACAGTCAGTTCACTCCTGCTTATGCCTGCTTCTGCTTCCACTGGGGTGCCCTCACCACGAGAAGGAGGAGATTCCTTCTCCCCCACAGCCAGTTGTTTGGAGGTGGTGCTCCTCACAGCAGGGAGAAGCTGCTCTTTCTCAGTCCATGCTGCAGGAGACAGTTGTTTCTGCTGAGGATCTGGGGAAGCTCCCTGGAGTTCCTCAGCAACAGCCACGAGCTTCAAGCTTTCCAAGCCACTGAGATCCCCTCCACCTTCCCTAGAGGTTCCAGAAGCCCCTGCAGCAAAAACACCTGGAGCAGCTACACTTTTCCAGCTCTTTTTCCTCAAATCAGCAGGTAAATCATTGGACAAATCAAGCTCAGGAGGTTTCTCTTGTTTTTCCAGCCTCCCTGGCTGCCTCACACCCCCTTCTGACACCCTCCCCTTGCACATCTCCCCTGCACTTCTGTCTGACCTTGCAGCCAGTGCTGGTTTGCCAGAGGAGCTTTCAGAAGACTCCTCAAGCCTCAGCCACCCTTTTTCTTTCTCTGAAAGCTCAGAGACTGTAAGAGGGACACTGTCCCAGCAGCAATGTTCATCTTTTACAGCTGTGCCAAGGAGCTGCTTTGCTGGAGGTGCTCCCACTTGTCCCTGTCTGTCTGTCCTGGGTAAAGAGGCTGTCCAGGTGGCATTTGCTGAACCATCCCTTGCCTGGGGAACAGATGGTCCCTTGTTTGCACAGTCCTCATCTCCCTCCTTGCTCACAGAAGAAGAGGTTGGTCCAGAGAAACAAGCACCACAATGGGTGTCAGCAGGTCCAAAGGGAAGAGGATGCTGGGAGAGGGTAAAGCTGGGACTGGGTGCAGTGGGAGACTCTTCAGAGGCACCAGAGACATCAGGGACTCCTCTGCAACAAGCAAAAAACAAGAGTCAAGTGCATTTTAAATTCTTTTTTAAATTCTTTAAATTTAAAATAAGCCAAGTCACAGGTGAACACAAGCCACAAAAATTACTGTGGCTTCTAACTCTTTTATTATTTTATTATTTTTATTACAAATGAATTAATTTGTAGGAAAATAATCATCAACCCCCAATTAATATCACTCCAAGCAGATCAGCAGCTCTGGCAGAACTAAGCTCTGATCCACAAGTGGATCACATGAGAGGAAAAAAACCCTCCCATCTCCTGTAACACCCTCAAAAAAAAGTAGGAAGCCTAAACATCAGTGACACTGTAAATATGATGTGAATAATCTTATTTTTCCCCATTTTCTGCCTGTTTTGCACAAAAGAATCATTTTTCACACCTTGAACTGAAATAGGTATTTCTTTCTGTAATTATAATTTATATTAGGGAAAAAAATGGGGGAAATAAATAATTTCTGTGACCAAACTGCAATGATTTCATCATTAAATGCAGGAAAAAAAGGGTCTGGATTCTGATCATGACACCAGGTTGCTGTTATCCTACCTTAGGGCAATAAAGTCCATTGCTGATTGCTGGAGGAGAGTCTCATCTGAGGAGCTCTGTGCTGACAGCATCAGCAGGGGAAGATGGGGAGACACTTGACTGTCCTGAAGATCTGTTAGAAATACCAACAGCACCTTAACAAGGCAACAAGAGCTTGGAAACCCCCTCTCCAAACTGCTCTGCCAGGAAACCCCTCCAGGGCTCACAGGGATCCACCCCTGCCCTGGGACAGCCCTGGACAACCCTTTCCATGAAGAAATTGTTCCTCAGCTCCAACCTCAACCTCCCCTGGGGCATCCTGAGGCTGGTTCCTCTTGTCCTGGTGCTTGTTACTGGTTCTATCATTTGCTGCAGATCAGAAATGTCTTTGTTGTCTGAGGTGGTTGGTGCTGCTCTTTTCAGTTCACTGCCTACAAAACCACAAGGAAATGTTTTCTACCACAAGAATAAAACCAGCTCCAAGCTGCTATCTGCTAAGTGTAAATGATTACAGACATCTTTGATGGAGAAAATTTAAAAAGCATTAAAAAAATAGAAAGTATTTTAATATATCAGCTTTTTTTTTAAGCAGAAAGCTATTTCTCATCAAGAACCTGACTTGCAGAGCCAAAATTCACAGGTATTTCATTTAGAGCCATCAGTTTTTCTGCCATCTCAGACAAGCCACACTCTGGTTGGCTCACAGAAGCCTAATTCCACCAGAGATGACCAGTAGAAATCCAAACTAAACCCAGTTTACATGGCATCAGCTTCACCCTGAGGCTCTCCACTGCCTGCTGCTGAGTGGCACCAACCACAAGCTGACCCTTCTGATTCCTTTTCCCTGTAAGCCTTCCAAATAATTTGGTTTTTTGATCCTGAAATGGTTTGAGGATGCTATGTAGTGAGAGTTTAATTAGCTGGACAGCAATAATTCCAGCCCACACAGCCAAAAGCTGGATGCCCCAGTATTCCCACCTCAGCAGCAGCTAGAGAAGGTTTCAAAGACTCTTCTTTCTTCTTCTCCAGCCCAAAATCTCCTCCAGAAAGCCAAATTTATGCTCTGGCAGCTGAAGGCCAGATGGCACAAACACACTCCAGCAATTTAAGTGGGGAGCCTTTGTCTTTCTAGCACCCAGCACCTCTTTTAAAAGCCAAAATCTCATGAAAAGTGGAATAATAATGATTAAAAAAAGCAACCACCTGCTTTTCTGGAAGAAAATTATAGATAAGCTTAAAAAAAATAATAGTTGTGATGAGATTTAGAAGATAGAGACAAGCAAATGTGCAAAGCAGGATGGAAAAATCATTCCAGTGCATGTGGAACTGTAGAAAAAAATAGAGGAGGAAGTGGCAGTGGCAGCACAGAGGGAGCAGGAAGCAAGAAAATAAGGAATAAGGGTCAGGGGTGTCTCATTTAGAGCACCAGCAGTTCAGGGCTCAACCCAGACCAGGGTGAAATGTGCCAGAGGTTTGGAACTGCTGGGATTTGGATCTCAATTTGCATCATGATGGAAAAGTCAGTGAGCAGGAGGCTGAGACAATTCACTGCCACCTCCTCAGCATCCCAAATGGACTTCATAGGAAACAGGGTTCTTCTCAGTGGCTGGTAGGGATTTGGAATCAAATAGAGCCTGAAAACTAAAATACTCTTCATTCCCAACCCCCAACTGGGAGTAGAGGATGCTTAGAACAGGTTTATTCTGTCCAGTGTGTATTAAATCAGGTAATTTGTTGTTGCTACCCTGGAAAACACCAATAAATAGAGATTAACCAGCTCAAAGAGGGGCATTAAAGATGCAAAACTATGGATTTTAAGAAATGTGAAGCAAGCTGGAATCTAAACACCTTTTTTTTTCCCTAAAAAAAAGCTTATTTTACATGTAAAATGCTATTAGTGCACACTAAATGCAGTTATCAAATTAAGCCTTGTCACCACACCCCGTGATGCACTTGGTGTTTGCAGAACTGCCTCCTCATCTTTATTCATGGCAGAGGAAAAGCAGCTTCAGCTTCTTCCCTGGGAATGAAAATGGCTTTTCAAGCTCAACCCAAAAAAAAATCAGGAGTGATTTTTCTTTAATCACTCCTGTAAATGCAAGGATAATAAATAAAAAGACTGAGGGAGGGAGTCAAAAATAAGTGTGTGGGGGGGAAAAGCTGTCAAATAAAAATAGCTGGTGGCAAATCAATGTTTTTTCCATGCATCCAGATAAAATAGCTGTGCAAACACACGTGTGTTTACACTCTCCCTGCAAGCTCTGGCTGATAAATCCAAGTTTTTTCTGTCTCTTGGATCAATAAAAGTTTAAAGCATACCTCCACATTTGTATGAAGCCAACCCAGCACTCATTGTGATGACATTTAAATGAGTTTATGTGCTCTTAAATGAGTTTATGTCCTCACTGCATCCCCCAAGATCCCCTCCTGTACCTGCCCTGCTGGGAACTTCCACAAATTCCCCTCAATTCTTCCAGGGAAGACACAGAGTTGAGGAGGGTGGTGGCCAAGCAGCAAATCCCATGGCAAAAGGATTAAGTTTTAGGGTAAATCCAGTCCAGCCATGTGTTGGTAGGAAGAAAACACCCCAGGAACTCTGCTAATTTCATAGATATTCAAATTATTTCTATATTTATGCTATTTATTCTATATTTCTATGTATTATATAAATTCTCTGAAGAGCAGAAACAAGTCTTGCTTCAATTCCCCCTTCTCAGCCCTGAAGAAGAGCCCTCAACAAATCCAGCTCTGTGCAGCAGACACCTGCCATGGGCTGGCACTTCCCAGCCTTCCCCAGGGGTTTCCAGTTGCAGAACCACTGGGCTGGAGCAGAGCTGAGTGACAAGGGAAGCAGAGCAAGGAAAACAAGGAGCCAGGCAGGAACCAGCCACATCCCCAGTGGAAACCTTCTCTGCAGCTGTGACCTGCAAAAGCACCATGGGGGAGTTCAGCAGCTGACATGGGGCTGCACTCTGGTTCATTTCTGTCTCTAAATATACAGAGAGATTTCTTTACACACTCCCAACTCCAGCCATGTCACACGTTCCACCTCCCCCAGCCTTCCCAGACTGTCACAAGCAGATGAAATCCAAGGGTTTCAGGAACTCCTTCTTCTTCAGGAGGCAGAAAAAAGCTCCTGGGCATCACCTTTTGGATGCTTCCAAAGCTTCAGGAGCTGCTGAGCTCCTCAAGTCCCAGGCTCCCCAGGCAGAGAAGCAGCTGGAAGGGAAGGGGGATGGCAGGGAGATGCTCTTGGAGCATCTCCTGGCAAAACAGGAATCCCACTGAGGGTCCAAAAAGCTTCCTCCCTGTTGTAATCACTGAGCAAGCCAAGCTGGGCATGCTGACTGAGCTGGAAAGAGCTCATTATTTAGAGATTAATTGCCATGGCTGAAGCTTGGAGATAAAGCAAGAGGAAAATATGAGCAAAGAAAGATAAGAAAGAAGTTGGATCTGATCAAAGTTGAGTTTATTTCTCAAAGTTTTCTTGTGGGGGATAATTTGTTTCCTCTGATTAGCAGGAGTGAGGGGAAAACAATGAATCCCAGTTTATCCCATTTGGGATTCTTGGGAATTCAAACACATCAGTGGAATGGTTTCTGTCCTAAGATGCAGAGAATGATGCTGTGCTGTCCAATTTTCTCTTTCCCAGATGTCCTGCTAGCAGGGGAAAGAAAATTAACCCACCAGAACACTCTGGAGTCCATATGGAGGAAAAGAAATGTCACCAAGAATGGGGAAAAAAAAGGGAAATCATAAATCTTGGAGCTTCTCCATGAAGGAAGGGAAGCAGTGGAATCACTTTGCTACAGGAGAGGTGTCAGAACTGGAAAATATTGCTGTTAATTATAAACTGCACCCAACTGCAACAAGGCCTAATAGAATAATCACTAAAAAGTGGTTTATTGCCACAAAAATATCAATAATCTCAAGTAGTCGTTGGGGGTTTGGGGAGATAAACCCAAAAAAACCCCAGTGTGAATTCCAGGCATGGAGCAGAGCATCATATTGTGCTTTGGAGAAGTAAAAACCAGGATATTTTCTGTCAAAAATAAAGATGCTTGCAAAGAACAGATGCACAATCCCCACTGGTGGCACCAAAAATATTCCAGCAGTCACTTTGGATGCTAAGAGAGGGTTTGATGCATCACTAAGGGTGTATTAATAGAGCTAAAAAGGCAAGAAAAATATGAATTCTAGCTAATTGCTCTGCAGTACCTGAATGCAGGCTGGAGAAGGCTGTGCTGGGACAGCAGCAGCTACTCAGATGGAATCACCAATGTTTCTCTCATCCCTGATGCTGCAACAACATCTTCCCCTGGCCCAAACCTTCAGAAATTGAATCCCAGATGGAAAAAGCAGTCACATCTTCCCCTCTCTGGCTGCTCTTCTCCAGCTGAACAGCCCCAGGGCTCTCAGCCTGGCCTGGGCAGAGATGCTCCACCTTGGGTACCTCCAGGGAAGGCACCAGAGTCCTCCATCCCATTCTGAAGAGGGGCTTGGACAGAGAAATTACCCAGAATCTACTTTGGGAAGACAAATTCTGACTGAAAGAGATCACATCCAGGTTTGGGATGGATTGGAGTGAGAAAAGGAAAACCAAAAGCAGCTCAAACATACCCAGCACTAAGCCACAGGCTGCATCTCCAGGATCCTGTCTTCTGGAAGCTTCTGCTGAAGGTATCACTCCTTCCTCCAGTGTGGGGAACTCAGTCAGGCCACTCCTGTCACAGGTCAGGCCCAGCTTTGTCTGGGAGGCTGCAGTGAAATGGCTGGAGTCCACTTCTGCTGGAATCTGATACCATGACTCAGTTCCCTAGGAATAAAGTGGGGTGGGAGAAGTGCTGAAGCATCAAGGAAGTTGGACAAGACTGATTTGCTAAGGAAATAATGAGTAAGGTGTGACACCATGGGATTATTGCTTCTAAATGATATTCCCTAAACAAATATTCCTTTTTTAATGTAAAATAGTTAGATGTACAATGAACTCCTCTCCCTGCTGCCCACTGCTCACTGTCTGACCTCCCTTCTCTTCTCTGAAGCTCCAAATCCTGCCACTGCAGGAGAAGTTTTCCAAAGCTTCTCACTCTGAAAGGACACTGTGGATAAGGAAAAATGCCTCAGTAGGATGCTGGGCCAGTACAGCTCCTGACACTGGTAAAGCTGGTTTGTGTTGGGAACCAGTGGAAGTTTCTAGTCACAGAAGCTCTGAGTTCACCCAGAGAAGGCTCAGGAATCTCCTTGGTGTATTTGAAGTCAAAGACCTTCAGAGAGTGTTCAGATGGAAAAGAGCAGCTTTAGTTGACAGGATTCCTTCAAGAATTGGCACTGGGATTACTGGGGAGGTGATTCAACACCTCAGTTTTAATTACAGAAAAGCCACAGCCCAGTCTCCAGTGAAGAATATAAAGAATATAAATTATTTATAAAGCAAATGAGCTTCAGCACCATATAGAACTTTAATTATAATTCCATGTATTTTAATGCAAGGAAGTGTTCCAGTGAACTGGTGGAAGTGCAGGATGATCCCACCTGAACTTTCCACCTCTGGAAATGCTACAGAGGTATTAAAAGGTACTTTCCACACCAATTTGCTAAGGGAACTCTATTTTTTTTTTTGCATGAGGTTCTTAAAAATCACTAAGAAAGAAAACTTTTGATCAGCTCCAAGTGTTCAGAGAATGTTTGGGGTTGGGAGGGAGCTCTGGAGATGCTGGAGTCCAACCCCCTGGCAGAGCAGGGGCACCCAGGGCAGCCCACACAGGAACAGAGCCAGGGGGGTTGGGATCTCTCCAGAGGAGACTCCACAGCCTCTCTGGGCAGCCTGGGCCAGGCTCTGGCACCCTCACAGGGAAGAAGTTTCTCCTCATGTTGAGCTGGAACTTTCCAGTTTGTGCCCATTGCCTCCCAGGGCAGCACTGACAACACACTGGCCCCTTCTCCTTGCAAAAGCACCCCTGATCTGCTGCAATTCTCCAAGCAATTCCATATCTGGCAGCATATCCCTCACCCAGGACCATGTCCCAGGGGGAGGATTTCTCCTCAGTCACACATGGAACACAGCACTAAAAGGAAGATCTACAAGCAGACCTCACAGGAGCTGGAAAGTGGCTCTGGGACAAGGTGGAAACCAACTGTTTTCCACTAGACAGATGCAGAGGTTGGAATGACCCAGACAGAGCTCTTCTAGCCCATCCCATAATTAACCCCTGACCCCCCAGGATACCAAAGGGCAGGGTAAATACCCAGGGAGCAGCAGTTGTCTGACGGATGGCTTCTCCCAGGGAGATCCCACTGCTGCCTGAGGCCTGGGACTCGCTGCTGCTGCTGCTTGAGCTCTCCTTCCAGGCACCTCGTGGGGGGGTGGTTGCAATGGGCTGCAAGGAAACAAAAGGAGGGTTAAAAAGAAGGAATTGTTTGGGATTTCAGGGACAAGGAAGTCTCTAGAAGACACTCGAGCAGCAGCAGAAGTTGGGTGTCTAGCTCAACACAAACTGGAACCTGGGAAGTTCCAGTTCAACATAAGGAAAAACTTCCCTGTGGGAGGGGGAGAGCCTGGCCCAGGCTGCCCAGAGAGGTTGTGGAGTCTCCTCTGGAGAGATTCCAACCCCCCCTGGCTCTGTTCCTGTGTGGGCTGCCCTGGTGCCCCTGCTGAAGCAGGGGGGTTGGACTCTGATCTCCAGAGCTCCCTCCCAACCCCAACCATCCCATGATTCCAGCTCTCATTCCCAACCCATGTCCATACAGCTCTGAGGGAGCCACAGAACACCAAAAGGACTCATCACCTGGATCCAAGTTGGGTTGTGACATTGCTGGGGTGTTCCAGAGGCTTTGTTTTTAAATATATTTATTATTTCAGCAAAAAAACAGAAGGCTTTTCCTTATTTAAAAGCCATTTCATGTAAATATCTCAAAGCAGCTGGGATAATAAATGATAATAAATGATAATAAAGACCTCAGTTTGGGTCTTTATTATCCTTTAGCAGCACCTGACACTCTCTGAGGGCATGAACTGCAGTTCAGTTGCCTAGAAAAGCAGCTGTAACATTTATTTCCCCCCAAAGAGGTAACAGAGAGCTGTTCTGAAGTCAGAATGAACCACCTCATGCCTGAGGTCACAGTGACTGTACCAGCTTCCCCACACAAGGAGGACACCAAGGTGTAAAGATGATGGTATAGAATGAACAGAGACATTTCTGGAACACAAACAAAAATGTTCCAGGAAAATCATTCAAAAAAGGACCAACAAAAATCAAAACAAACTGGAGATGAGCACTGGAAAAAAAATCAGGTAATAGTAATTTAATACCCTGAGCACAGCTAATTAACTGGGTGTTCTAGACTGAGTAATGAGAGCAGTTGGGGTGCACACAATGAACAAAAGGCTCAACAGCATCAGTGCATTTTTTCCTTCATTCTCCCCTTTAGAGTGATCCTCTTCTGCCTTTGATGAGCAATTCCTCTCCAAATCCATTAATTCCTCATCTACCTGCCACTTCAGATCCAAATCCTTTCTCTTTTCCATGCTGCAGCAGCTGCAGCACAGATTCCCTCACTCCCACCACGAAGAACATGCTGCTGTTCCCAAAGCCCACTGCTCAAAATGCTTTAAAAACCAAAAGTTGACAGGTAACCTAAAGGAAACACAAGCAGGTGAACAATTTTATTACATCTTCAAGCCAAATGTGGAATTTGAGCCTTTTCCCCACACAGCTTTGAAGCAGCTGGAGTGACAAAGGCTTTGTCAACCACACAGCAGGAAAATTAACATCAGAAAAGCATCTGAATGGGTCTGTTCTACCTGTAGCTTCAGCTTTTTTTATCTTCTTTCCTAAATATTTTATTATAGAATGGATAAAAAAAATAAAGCCCAACTCACTACAACCTGGACTCAGCAAGAATCTTCCCTGGAGACAGAATTTCATTGGAAGGTGGCTTGGGCAAAGGGGGATAAAATGAGTGTGGAAGAGGGGAAAAAAATCACAATTAAGCTGCTTCTTAGAGGAAATTTCATTCCAAAAGTGCCTCCTCCTTCAGCATTTTCAGGTTGCAAACTCCAGTCGTGTCATGTTAGAATCTCAAAGAGGTTTGACCAGCCTTATTTTGGGAAAAACAGAGCCAGGGTTGTATCCTGTGCAGCTTGAAGAAGAAATTTGAGGGAGAAATGCTAATGAGTTATGATGCAATTACTACAAATAGCAACCTTCCAGAAGATTCAGAGGACAATTATAACCAGATCTTCCAACCAGCCACCCAGAAAAGCAGTGAAGGAATTAAAGCAGCATCACTGGTGCTGAATTTCCACAGCTCCTTCCATGCAAGCACCCCAAAAACATGTTCAGCATCCCTGCTTTTGCATGGCCACAAGGAATATTTCTCCTCTTCTTAGCAGGAACAGAGATCCTGGAGCACAACAACATGGAAGAGATGATTCCCTGAGCTCCCTGTGGTGATCACTGCTGCTGAATTTCATCTCTTTGTGCCCATGGGTGATGAGAAAAAGCCCCCCAAAAATCCAAATTACAGCCTCAGAAGCCCCAGGAGGCTAAAACATGAAGGAGAACATGAAAGAAGCCATGAAATAAATGTTTGGATGCCCTGCACCTCCTTTAGTGTCTCCTGCATCACCCACATGGGAAGAGGCAGAACTGCAAAGATATTTACAGGGGCAACTCCTGTCTTAACTGGAATTATTTTGCAGCATAAACCTTGCCAATCTACAAAGGAAATTTATTTTTAACTAGTCATGAATTCTCCACTGAAATGTGTTCCTCAGAAAGCAGCAGCAGTGTTCAACGTGAGAAATCTCACATGGAAGGAAAAAAAAATACCATTATTTAAATCATTTAAAGTACCACTAATTAAATCAATCAGCTCTGGCACATCATCAGAAGAACCAAGTCCATGGTTTCCTCAAAATCCATTAGTCAGAATCAAATGGAATGGGTTGGAAGGGGCCTTGGAGATCAACCCAGTTCCATCCCTCTGCCACAGGGACACCTCCCCTGGGATGGTGCCAGGGCTGGGGCAGCCACCACCTCTCTGGGCACCCTCAGCCAGGGTCTCAGCACCCTCAGAGTGAAGAATTTCTCCCTAATATGGAATCTAAATATCTCCTTTTGCAGATTAAAACCACCCCTCCTCATCCTATCACTACAGTTCCCTCCTCAGATTGGCCCCCAGAAGGTCTCCCTGGATCCTTCTCCTCCCCAGGCTGAACCCTCCCAGCTCTCCCAGGGCACAGGCTATGGAGTGAGGCAGCTGCAAGTAAGCAAGAAATTCTGATTATACTAAATGTACTAAAACCTCTAAAGCTTCCACACCATTAAAATCAAAGGAAGATAATTTAATAAGCTGCTTTTTTTTTTTTTTCTCCCTGAAATCCAAAGACAAAAATAAAGCTGAACAATTATGGCCACCCCCACACAACACTGTGCCATTGATTTCAGTTTTTAGCATTAACTGATGCTGCTTTTTGCAGGAAAAAAAATAATAAAGAATATTTCTCAGGTTTGAGCTGCTGGAAGGTTGATTATGCAGATTTTGCTCTTCTTATTTTGACCCACAGACCACTGTAAAGGGCCCAGTAAAAAGATGGTACAAACAGAACACACCAATCTGGGTAGTTATAGGGAAGAGAATTCCCTAAATGAGCAATTCTAACAAGCTGATCTCCCCAGGACATCAGAAAACACAGTGATTTATTCTAAATACTTCATTTCATCTCCTTTCTCCCTCCTAAAAATGTTGTAGGTCTCACCACCTACTAATCCTGCAATTCATTGATGAAAATACTGAAGAGGAACAAGCCAGGAAAAAAAAAACTGAAACACCTTCCAAACTTGCTGCATATTTTCCTCAGGGGGCTCAGAGGAGACTCCACAACCTCTCTGGGCAGCCTGGGCCAGGCTCTGACACCCTCACAACAAACAACTTGCTCCTCCTGGGTGCCAGTGGGTGCCCCTTGTCCTGGCCCTGGCACCACTGCCCAGAGTCTGGCCCCATCCTCTTGCCTGCTGGGGGTCCTTTAGCTCTTGCTCAGCTCCTTTCTCAATCTTCTCCAGCCTTTCCTGGGCACAGAGATGCTCCAAACTGTTTCTGTTCCAAAGCCCAGCAGCTGGGCCAGCAGTGCAGTGCAAGCCTCATGCCACTTGGAGTCAGTAACCCACTGCTGCAGGGCCAGGGCATCCCCAGCTGGGAGCAAGGACCAAGGAGAAACCAGCACAGGCCTCCCTTGGCCACTGCAGCCCTGAAGATGAAAGAAACCATGGTGCCAGAAGATAAAGAATGGAGATGATACCTTTTTATTCCATGGTGAAGCTCTTGCTTTGAATGGTTAAGGAAAAGCAAAACCCACAGGCAAGTTCCCCAGTTCCCATAATGCCATGTTTGATAACATTCCATGATAACAATCTCAATTACAGTCCATACTGACCCTACTCTGGGCTTCAGAACACAAAGGAAAAACAAAGAACTATATGTAAAAAAAATCCCATTAGAGTGTAGAATAAATTTTTACAATAATTTATTTGGAAGGCCCAAACCACAAGCTGTATGAAAATAGAAATATTGAATGCAGCTTGAATCCAACTCTTCCCTGTTGTCTGCAAACAGTTCAGCACTGGAAGTTTATCCATGAACACACCAGTAATTAATAAACCCTTCCAAAACATCATTCAGAAAACTCTTCACAAGGACTTGGCACTGAGAGGTATGAAAAACACTGATTATTTACACTGTACCTTGATTTTCTTCAAGGACTGGGGTGCTAGCAGCACTTTCCAGAGCCACATCAATCCCTCCTGGCCCAAGGAGCCACCAGCCAGGTGCTACCTACACTCTGAACTTATTATGTTGGGCTTAAGAATGGTCAGAAGAATTTAAATATGACCCAGTACCTGTCAGGGATGTGCTGAAAGGGCAGCAGTTAGAACATTTCCCTGCTGTCACATCACCCCTGCTGCTTGTCCTGGCACTGGGCACCTGCAAGAAGAGCCTCCTGCCTCCAAAACTCCCACCAGATCCTCACCTTCAGCATCCTCCTCCTCTCCAGACCAGTCAAACCCACCTTCCACCACTTCTCATGCACCAGCCTCCTGCCTGGGATCACTTTGTTGGCCTCTCAGGAGCCCAGGACAGGAGACAGGATCCAGCTGTGGCCCAGGAAAGGGAATATTCACTTCTCTCCAGCTGCCAGTTCTGCTCTTCTTCATGCACACGAGGCCTTCACTGCTCCAAAGGCTGAGCTGTCAACTCACATTCAACTTGCTGTCCACCAGGTCCTCAGGGTTTCCTCTGAGAGGCCACCAGTCAGGGGATTTTCCTTCTCAGAGAGAAAGATTCTGCATTTTTCAGAGCTAACACTCCAGAGATTCCTCCTGGGCTATGAATCCAGCTTCCCAAAGTCCCCCTGCCTGGCAGCCCTGCCATCCAGCATTATCACTCACTCCTTCCTGCTTGCTGCCTCACACAAACTCAATGTGAGGACATTAAACAGCATTAACCCAAGGACTGACCCCAGAAGAACACCACCACTTAGTCTAACTTGGTAGGTGAACTCCAAAAAAAAAAAAATCATCTTTTTTTCCCAGTTTCCTTTTTCAGGCACCTTAATTTTGATGTTTCTACTCAGCTTTTCAAAAGGAGATATTAAGAAGTCTACTGAAGATGGAGTTTGTGGAATGTAGCCCTTGATTTGCAGTGTTTGAGAACCTAAAACTGGATCCTCCTGGGTTAAATCAGCCTCAGAATCAAACTGAAAGGGGAAAAGGACAAAGTATTTTCACCTGTAAAACAATAACCAGCAGAAACAAGAAGCATCTGATGCCAATAGTTTTACACTGCATTTAAATCTCCATAAACTGGCACTTTGGCTGGAAAATGCAGCTCTGGGCTCTCTGCAGAAAAGCAAAAACTTGAGCTCAGTGTCAAGCAGATGTTTAAACCCATTTTACCCACAGTGAACAAACAATGTTGGAATATGTGACAGAACAGAGGCAACAAGAATTAACTGATGGCCTGGCAGCACAGGCCACAAACTGGTTACACAGGTCACAAACTGGGGCTTGCTGATTTACATGGCACTGGTGAAACTACAGCCTTGCCAGTTAGGTGCCAAACCTCACTTTTCAGTGTTAATTCTCTCTTTGCCAACTGAAACTGGGGCTAAAAAGAGTCTCTTGGAACAGAAATACACAATAAATGTGTAAGAGCAGCCACGCTACCCCAGAGAGAAGATTCACCTGGGTTTTTATCTCCCTGCACCTGCCTCCCCTTGAGCCAGAAGAGCAGCAGTACAGTAGCAACCAGTTTGGCTCTGCTCCATCTGGGTATTCCCAGAGCTGAGCTCTGGTTGTCAGAGCAGCAATTAAACCCCCAGCACAAAACAGCCGTTGAGAGGGAAGCAACGGCCACTGCAAACAACAACAAAACCTGGCACCCAGAGAGGATCAAACCAAGCTGGGATGGAGCTTGAGGCAGAAGGAGGGTTCACTAGCCTGCAACATCACAATTTAGGATTTTGAAGTTAACTGTGAAGTCAGTTTGTTCATCTGCACTCAAATGAAGTGTTTTCCTACTGAAAAGCTTGCAGAATTCATGCTACAAGTCCTTTTTGCTCATGGAAAACATCCCCAGAGCAGCTGGACAGAGCAAGGGCCACAACACTCCAACACCATAGGGAGGAACCTTCCCAGTGCTCTCAAGTTCAGGAAGATGCTGCCAGAATGAATGGGTAGCAGGATGTGATGGGACACTATGGAGAAGGATCTTGCATCCTGGGGGACAATAAATTATCCATGGGACAACAATGAGCTCCTGGGGGGCATAAAGTGTGTCCAGGGAGGTTCTTCTGCCCCTCTGCTCTGCACTGGTGAGGCCTCACCTGGAGTGTTGTGTCCAGTGCTGGGCTCTCCAGTTCAAGAAGTACAGGGAGTACTGGAGAGAGTCCAGAGGAGGCTGTGAGGATGATGGAGGGACTGGAACATCTCTGGTGAGGACAGGCTGGGAGCCCTGGGGCTGTTCAGCTGGAGCAGAGCAGCCTGAGAGGGGATCTTATCAATACATATATTATACAAATCTCTGCAGGGTGGGGGTACAAGCAGAAAGGGTCAGTCTCTTTTCAGTGGTGGCCTGGGATAGAATGAGAGGTGGTGGCAGTAGGTAAAACACTGGGAGTTCCAGCTCAGCATAAGGAAAAGCTTCCCTGTGAGGGTGACAGAGCCTGGCCCAGGCTGCCCAGGGAGGCTGTGGAGTCTCCTCTGGAGAGATCCCAACCCCCCTGGCTCTGTTCCTGTGTGGGCTGCCCTGGGTGCCCCTGCTCTGCCAGGGGTTGGACTCCAGCATCTCCAGAGCTCCCTCCCAAGCACCCCACTTTCCCGCCCTTCAACATTGAGAGAAGCACAGCAAAGCACTCAGACGGTGCATGAGCCCTTCCAGGGCGCCAAAAGCTCCACGGGGTCACCCCAACCCACCAGCTCCGGGTTCCCAGGGGGGTCAGGGACTCTGCCCACCCCTCTCCAGGGTGGGACAGGGCAGCAACCCCCTTCCTCCTCCTCCTCCTCCTCCTCCGAGCGGGAATCAGGCCGCTCACAGCCACCCTGGGGAGAATGCCGGGGATGGAGGGAGGGTGAAACCGAGCACAGCTCCCTTTTTCCTCCAGAAAGAAGGGCTCAGGTCACTCGCATCCCTCCCTAGGCCGTCACACCCCCCTCCCCAAGGGCCAAACCCGAGCTCCAACCCGCTCCCCGCCGCCTTACCCCCGCAACAGGCCGCCCGCTCTCCCGCACTCACAGGGATCGGCTGCTCTTCTTCCTCCTCTTCTTCCTCCTCCTCCTCCTCTTCCATAGCGATCAAGCTGGGCACAAACCTCCACCTTTCTCCTGCCGGGTGGCCGCGGAGTGAATCCCGCCCGAGCGAGCTGCTCATGCGCGGCCACCGCCTCCCTCAGCCCGCCCCGAGCCGCGGCCGTTGGAGGGCGGAGCGGCCATGGCGCCAAAGAGCCCGGATGGAGCCCCGGGGGGGCTGGGATGAGGGGGACTGTGGGATGAAAGGGGAGTTTGGGATGAAGGGGGAGTTTGGGATGAGTGGGGGCGGTTTGAGCTGAGGGGGAGGTTTGGGCTGAGGGGGAGGTTTGGGCTGAGGGGGAGGTTTGGGCTGAGGGGGAGGTTTGGGCTGAGGGGGGATTGGGCTGAAGGGGTTTCATCCTGCAGAGAAGCTCCAGGAAGACCTTCTGGGGGCTTTGCAGGACTCCAAGGGGCCTGGCAGAGAGATGGGGACAGAGTTTGGAACAGGGGCTGTTGGGACAGGACAGGGGGGGATGGTTTGGACTGGAAGAGGGAGATTGAGACTGGAGAGAAGGAGGAATTTGGGATGCTGAGGGTGGCAGAGGCTGTGCCAGGGTGCCCAGAGAGGTGGTGGCTGGTGGTGGCCTATCCCTGGCACCATCCCAGGGGAGGTTGGGGGGGCTCTGAGCACCCTGCCCTGGGTGCAATGTCCTGCTCCCTGCAGGGGGGTGGCACTGGGTGACCTTAAAGGTCCCTTCCCACCCAAAGCATCCTGTGGCTCTATGATCATGGTGATGTGTGAGGCTGGGTGATGACCATACCTTAAAACCCATCAGCACACATTTTGGCAGAGCCCTGGAATGAGGTCCCATTTTCCTGGGTGGGAAGTCCATTCAAGCAGCAGAGGTGGTCTGTACACGATGATAACTCGGGGACTGTTTTACCAGCTGGATTGGCAAAAAGACAAGGAAAGCAGAGCAGTTGAGATGAACCTCTGCAAGAACTTTAACCTGGGTGTCAGTGGGCTCCCTGCAATTCTTCATGACTACCCTTTTGGTGCTGTGAAGGGAGGAGATGCTCCAGTCCCTGACACAACCATAATACTCTCCCTGAAGCATCCAGCACAATTCATGTCTAACATTTTCTGTATTAGCTGCTTGTCAGCAAGGTCAAGGAAGGATTTTCCCCTTAAAAATCACTGTTGTCTGGTTATATTTTATTTACTTACTCTTCTCCCCCCGAGCAGGTGACAGTCAGAGCTGGAACAGCAGAGGCTGCAGATCATTGATCTGCTGCAGTACTGACAGTCCCTTCCCCATGTTCCAAGAGGCACGGAGGAGGGAGAGGAGCCTCCAGGGTCATTGGCTGCAGCTTCACCATCCGTGTTTTGCAGGCAGAACATCGTTTAATCTTTCATAAAGTTTATTGAGCTCCCTCTCAAAAGCAATTAGGCTTCTCTGCTGTTTGGCTTGAGCCATCCATCCAGCTGCCTGGATGGATATAGCTCCAGCCTGTCCACCTCTCTGCATACGAGACAATAAATAACTGCACTGCTTTTCACTCTCGCCTAAGCAGTGGGAAGCTGAAGTAGGCTGAAAAAATAAAGGCTCCTCCAGCTCATTTTCTCTCTCTCCTGAGTTATTTATTCCCCTCCTAGCAGTTATCTGCCATGTTTCCAACGTAACATCTCCCAACAGGCAGCGTTGTGTTCAGTTTTGGGCTGATTTGCACCCAGGCGGGTGTTGTTTTTCAGCAGGAGGACGTCAAAAGGCAAAAAAACACTCCTTAAAACAACTAAAAGGCTGACAAGCAAATGCAGCTTTACATCCGAAACCCATCATCCTGTTACAGGTGTCATTTAAATCCTCCCCCTAATCCTGCTTTGGGCACATCCCCCAAAATCATCACCTAATTG